>VDFB02038476.1:53642-75184 GCA_007258455.2 Sequoia sempervirens
ATGATGGAAGTTTGTAAGTGACCTCTTTGGTCCCTAAAAAAAACATGTCAATAAAAAAAGAGCTACATTTCTTATTAAATTTGTGCAACTTCTTAACATCACTAATAGAACCAAACAAAATATCAAACTAAGAAATGCATTTCTTATTAGCACACAACACACACCTAACCATGAATAAATTTCACACAACTTTGACAAGTTGATAATAAAAATAAATGAAAAAAACTTTCATCCATACTACACATTGGTTACCAAAGTCTCTATGAGATTCTATGCATCTCTCTTGCTCCTATAATTTGGAATTTAGCTTCATATGTTGTTAGAGCATGTGTGATCCAAGTTTCATGCTGTTTGGATTACTGAATAGGTTTTTTGGAAGTGATAGTTTCAAGTCTGTGTTGTTTATGTGAGAATGCTTATAGAGGTGCAAAGTTTGGATTTGCATTCCTCTGCATTTGTAGATATGGATGTACGGATCATAAATTAATTTTTTTATGTTGTGAAGGTACTATATCCAAAGTTCCATGTCTTTAGTCCTTCTGCAAAGAAATTTTGGTGTGACAAAGTGCAAGATTGTATTGTTCGGTGGCTAGTTTCAATATTTGATGGCTTGTTCCAACTTGTTGCTATTTAAAGTGGTGAATTGGTTGGTGGAGAGTTTTCTTGAAGATCTTATGATTTTTTTGTTGCTCCACAAGAGGTTTTTTGGTTTCTCTAGAACAAGTTGTGGTCTGGAATGAAGGTGTTGTTGGGTTATACTTTTGCCTGGCCGATTGAGGTATGTTGAAGGTGTGTGCCACAAGGTCTTTATTTCCTGGAGTTCGAGTGTTTGAAGGTGTTGTAGGGGTCATGTCAACTCATTTGAGAGAAGCACAAGTAATTTTTAATCATTCATGTCTACCACCAAGTTATAAAGGTCGACATGCTACAAGTTTCATGTTTTCTTGCTTAAGTTTGACCTAATTTGATTGTCTGAAGCGTGTAGATGTTTTCAATTGAAGACTGACATTGGGAAGTGTATAGGACCAAGTTAAGCATGTGTTTGGATCCACAAGACATGTCCCTCTTCCTAGTGTTGCATGTAGTCCATTTTGGGTCTTTCCCTCTACATGTTTCATGTTGTTTGATTTTTAGTCGACTTGTAATTGTAATATTCTTTGTTGTAGCCCGACATATGTAATGTAATCAATGTAATATCATATATAAATTGTAAACCTAGTTGATTTAGGTGAAGTGGTTATGTCGAGGATGTGTAATGCATTATGATGTTTATGTAAGCAAATAGAAGAGAAAGATAATAAGTGGAAGATCCTATCCAAATTCAAGTTGATCATATTTTTGTGATAGAAGGAAAGTGATGAGTGTATCTAACTAATTGTTGGAGGCAGTGAGCCAAAGGAAAAAATTCTTGAAGGTTGAAAGCAATGAGCCACTAAGTTGCAGAGAAGACATTTGAAGAAGTTGCAAAAGAGTTGTCAAAGTAGAATTGCAATCATTAAAAGAGAAGAAGAAAAAAAAATTGCAATCATCAAAAGGATTGAGCTTTATTGTCAGATTCAGATAGTAGAAGTACTATAATGTTGTAATCTTTTCTAAAAACATTCTCAATTTAGCGAGTAGTTGCTTCCTTGGGTTGAAGACCTAAAAAAAAATTTGTCGGGAGTTGTAGCTTCCTTGGGAGTGACCCTAAAACCTTTCTACAGGGAGTAGAAGCTTCCTTGGGTTGTATCCCTAAAACAAAGTTGAAATTGTGATTCATTTGTCAAGTTGGATTAGGACAATAGCTCCTAGCAGCTTTTCTCACCATGGTTTTTCCCTTGTGTGGTTTTCCAAATACATTTGGTGTTGTGTGGTGTTGTCCATTGTATTCATCTTTCATGTTTTTGTTTGTGTTATAAAGTTTAAGTTTCGATTTTCTTCAGAGGGTTTGAGATTTGATAGAATAATGATTCACCCCCCTCTCAGTATTTTTAGTTTTGTTCAACAATTGGTATCAAAGCATGGTTCCTTAGAAGAATTTTAATTGCTTGAGGAAGATCTAGGATGGCACAAGAAGGATCTTGCAAGGTTCTTAGGTTTGATGGAACAAATTTCACTTTCTAGAGATATCGGATGGAAACTCATATGTCCTCTTTGGGGTATGATGTTTGGAAATCTGTCAAAGATGGATATATTGTTCCTATTACTCCTCCAATTGGACATGAAACTTTGGTTATAACACCTTCACAATATCAAAAACTTGACTTCTGAACTACACACCCATATCTGCAAACATGGAGGAATGCAGAACAAAACTTTGCACCTTTGTGAGCATTCTCATAGAAACAACACAACCCTAAAATACAAACACAAAAAAAAATTGATAATCCAAACAACATGAAACTTGGATCACACATGCTTTGACAACATATAAAACTAACCTCCAAACTACAAGAGCACAATAACAACAATGGAGAGACACAAAGCATCTCACAAAGACTATGGAAACCAAATAGCCAGACTGCAATACTAACAACCAAATTGCAACCAACTCCAACATTCTTTTGACATCAATGTCAACCAGACTACAACAAAGAGGAATGAAAATAAAATATATATATAGGTAAAGATAATAGGAGCAATGTGTTTCGTAAAATTAACAACAATAAATTTTATTGCATTGTGTATTTTATTTCAACACAAAATGATAATTTTTCTACAAAAAAAGGTCTCACTAAAAATTAAATCTAGGGAGTTGGAGGGTTCAATTAATAACATCTTAAATTTGAGCAAACATTGTCTAGATTGTACTATCACAAGCATGAAGATCTAGGAAGAGTTGTCCAAGAACCACTTGCGAAGATGAAAAGCACCATTTTGTATAAGTTTAGTAGTGATACTAATTCTCTCAAGGATATTTTTCATCTTTTTGAGGAAATTGAAGCTACTCACAATTTTTAGGGTTTGGGTTGTTCTCCCTCTAGTTAGCCCATGTTTGTGGTGCTAGTGGTTGGTGTTGGTTCTTTGTTTCATGGTGTGTTATGTAATGAAATGATAGAAATTGGATGAGGGGTTTCTATTATTTGGAATGGGAATACCTATATTTCTTCTTTCATTGGGAAATGAGAGATCCCAAAAGTGGGGTTAATTTCAACCCTAGGTGATCAACTATTGGAGATCTTATAGGGCTTCATATGATTGAGGATGGGGTAAAATCTACCTGAACACACTTTGGGAAGAAAAACTAAAAATAGTAAATAAATAAAATTATACAATGTGAAACTTTAATCATGTTTAAAACATAAAACAATGAGAAACAACAAACTTCCAATAGATTGGGAGGATGAATCTTAGATGCACCCTATCATAAAAATTTGGTATCTTGCTGGGACAAATTAAGCCCACAGAGATTGAATGGGTCTAACCTTCTAAGGGTCTAATCTAATTTCAGAGATTTGGTCTAGATCTTCACTCTTGATTTCTTCAGATCTCACTATTGGAAAGTCAAAATTAAATTATGTAAGTAAGATTTTGTGTCTTGACAACTTTGATGACAACTTTGAAAACTTTACAAAATTGCACTTTTGATCAATCTTCAATCTTTCTTCATCTACAAATTTGCAAACACAAAAAGAGGCAAAAAATGTTTATTTTTGGTGAATGGGATTTTTCCTTGGTCAAACCCCATTTTGGTAATTAAACCTTGAAATGAAATGAAACATGAATGGAAGGAATGACAAATGAACACTAAATTGTTGCAACTCACCAAACCCTTGAATGGAGATCCTTAGAGGACTAAAGTCTATCACATCTCTCCAAGGTATTGATCTTGCATGAAATGGCTTGGTTGGATGTTGATCTTGATGCTTGAATTTTGACTTGAATGCTTGAAACCTACATCACAATGTTAGCTCCAAAAACATGCATAAATGCAAATAACTTTGACATGATGCTTGAGATCTTGAATGTTGTTGTAGAAGAATGATAAATCTTCTCTTGAATGCTCTTGACAATAATCTTTGATTTAGGAATGCTTGCATAAAAATTCTAGATATTGAATTGATAAAAAGACATTATATTTATAGATAATTTTCTAACTTCTCAAAAATTAAACATCAAAGGCTGACAATTGCAAATTGAATTTGAATCATAAAAATGCTACCAAAAACATATTAAAAATTGAGATCCTCAACTTAAGGAGGACCCATTCGTACTTGGGAAAATGGGTCTTAGGACCTAAATCCAAGACACTCAATTTCCAAGGTAATTTAATTAATATTTGCAATTGTCTAATACAAGTTTCCCTTTCAAAAAAAGAGATTAATTAGGCTTTTAAATGCATAATTAGGCCAATTAGAGGCTTAATTAAGTCCAATTAATTAAGGGACCTAAACATAGTGTGAAAATGTAAAGGTGTACATTTTCTACACTACATTTAGCCCCCACTTTAGTGAGAGGATGAACCCTATGCTCAAACTCACACTAAAGTAGACAAATAAGCGTCAAAAGGGGTCCAAGTGTATAAATGTTAGTAAGATAGGATGCCAAAGATCAAGGAGGTTGCGCAAGCCCCCAAGATCAAGATCCCATGGAAAACCAACATAAATACAAAGGTACACACATATAAGTGATTTACATTAACAAGACAAGGTACCCAAGCATATAATGCCAAAATTGATGAAAAGAGAAAGGAGTGGATGGATCAAGCCCCGACTATTTTTCCAATAGGTAGATCAAGCCTTATTTGTTTTTCCAAAACCAATGTTCATAAGTGGAAACCCGTTGTCCAAAATGCAAACAAAATATACTCACATGGGCTAGTGAAATCCGTTGTCCATTCAGTGAGCCCCAAAAGGGTGGCTGATGGGAAAGTCATTCCAAGTCTACAATCTCCCATGTATCAACCATACAAAATTTATACCTCCCGATAACTTTGATAATGCACTACAAGAATTTTCACAAGGCTAGCAAGTTGCGTTATGTTAGGCACTCATAAAAAACAAGACTCCACTGACAAGTAAGTTGTGTTATGCTTGGTGGCCATGAAAAACATAAAGGCTCCACTGGTAAGCAAGTTGTGTTATGCTTGGTGACCATTTTAAATACAATAGGATAGGATACTCAAAAGGGTTTATCTTAGTTCATGAAAGGTCTCACCTTAGGGAACATCATTCCTGGAATCACCAAGAGAGGACTAGCCAAGGATAAAATATTCATAACTTAGGGAATGCAAGCCATAGCACCACCACTAAGAGGAATTTTATATTCCAAGAAAGGTCATGCTCTTGAAGGACATCAAATCCAATGTCACCACCAAGAAGACACATCACGTGAAGTAAGAAGACCACACTTTGAGGCAAACAATAAGCAGGGATGTGTATGCCCCAACTTTAAAGAAATTGCTAAATGCCATGCTATGAGTAATTACTTTAAAGAAGAAGATAGTAAATGCCAATAGATGGGAGATTTATTTGGAAAGCCCTATGTAACACATATGTTTTGAAGATAGAGCTATGTCATGGAAAAGAGGTTTCCCTCCATATGTAGTCCTAGGATAACACATAAGGGATCCATGGATTTTTGGTTAGCATTTTCCTTTGTTGCAATGATATAATCGAGCTTGAAATCGTCATCATTCCCCAAATAACTCATGGAACAACAAGTACAAAGGAATAATGACACATAAAGAGAGAAGAAAAAGGAGAAGATTTTGGGTCAACATGGAAGAGACCTAAATGTCTCGATGCCTTGCGTCATCCCCAAAAGGAAAACACAAGACAAAAGATAAATGGTTACAATAGATAGAAGAATGGGGATACAAATAGAAGAATCTCACAACGGATTCACTTCCTTTATATCCTTGCACCAACGAAATGAAAAGGGTCATCCAAAGTAGGCTCACAAACATATAAAGATACACCAAGCAGCACTATGCAGGAGATCACATTATGCACATGCAATCACAAAGAACACAAAGAGAAGACTAGTATGACACATGCAAGTCAACCTATAGCAAGTCCTTTGCATCCCAATCTTGTTCATCATATGTGGAAGGCGGACAACTAGCTAAAGGGACAACGAAAAGTGATGTACTAGGAGCATCACTAGATTCAACACATGGTGAGTCACTCTTTATAAGAGGATCATCACGATTGTTATCAATTAAGCTCATGGAAGAGGAAAAAAATAAATTCAACTCATTATGCACTTCCTCATCAATCTTAGTGATCTCATCATCATCAGATCTAAGTTAATCATGGCAGGAGGCCTAATGACAATGTCCATAGATGTTTTATGGTTTTTTTTGTGGCAAAGGTAGAGAATCATCATGATTTGTTTCAATTGGTATTTGATCTTGATTTTCTATTTTATTCTCTTCTTTTAACTTACGAGCAATAGCACGACGTCTATGCCTACGCTTTTTAGCATTTCTATTTCTTCTTGTGTGATTTTCAAGTTGTGATTCTATAGGAGCGGGTTTATCAACCATTGATTTTTATTTTTCTCGCAAGGGAGGAACAAAAGGAACCATGGAAGGTTGTTTAACCTTAGGAGGAACAATATGACTTATATGGTTATCTCTTGGTCTTTTATAGGAAATAGGTGGAGGAATCATGGTTGGTTTTTCTTGGTTACTTGGAAGGGCTTTTGCTTTAATCATGGCTTCGTCAATTGTAGGAGGCTCAATCATGGGTTGAGGGATATTTCTAAGAGGGATATTGTTAAGATGTTGAATTTGATTACTCAAAGCCTTACATTCATTGGTTGAATGACCACACACTCAATGATATGCACAAAATGAGATTTTGTTGTAGAATTTCTTTTGTGTTCTTAGAGGAAGAGTAATCAAGCGGGATTTGAGAAGCCTTGACAAGATAGCCTCTTGATCAATATTAGGTGACATTTCTTTCTCAACACAAGATTTCATACACATAGTAGATGATAAAGCATTAGATGAGGATGAAGATAAAGGTTGGAAACCTAGACCCTACTTGGAAAGTACAGTATAGGCTTCACTTGATTTCTATATTTTTTTCCATGTTTTCATTATATCCATGTTTAAAAAGGCTTTTGTATCCAAGAACATGACATGCTTCCAACTCAGATGAAGAAATTTTATGCTTCGGAGAAGGATTGGCTTCTTCATGAGCACACAAATCCTTTTTAAATTTTGTAAAGTTATGTATCTTCCTCTCATGAGGGATGGGAATTAGAGATACCCCATCACCACCATGGGGTGATGTTGTTGATGTAGAACCAAGTTGAGAAAATGAAACACAAGAGTCTTTAGGTATATATTGTGATATTTTGTACTCTCCCATAAAGGAGGGTGTAAAATCTAATGAACCCCAATCATCCCTAAAACATATGTTTGAAGATGAATCATTTGTATTTGACTCTTTGGACTTCGAGGGTGAGATTTTGGACTCTACTTTGAAACAAGGTGTAAAATATAACATCTGCCAATCATCATATAAGATTTTTGTTGTAGGTGAAGGAGAAATAGGATTACCATCAACTTGTATAGGTTCTGCTTTGGAAGTTGGAATCAAAGTATTAAGAGAGTTGGAAGTGTCATGATCATGTTGAATTTGTGAATTATAACTTTTTTCATTTGCTTCAACCATGTATATCTTGTTATTATATTCAAACTTCATCTGACGATGAAGAGTAGATGAGACTCCTTTCATGGCATGAATCCATGGTCTCCCTAGCAGAAGGTTGTATGAAAGAGGTCCTGGCATGATATGGACAAGAGTGGGAAAAACTATAGGTCCAACCTCAATGGGTAATGTGATCATTCCTAATGGTTCTCAATTAACATTGACAAACCCACAAATATTAACATCATGGGGTTGTCTTTTCCACACCAATTTTATCTACAAGATCAATGTTACAAACATTAAGACCTGCTCCATTTTCTATGAGAGTATTCCTAACTACAATTTCATTAATGATCACCTTTTTCTTTAATGCCTCATGTTTATTTTGTATCTCAAGTGAGGGTAATTCATGTTGATGGAATGCGATATCTGACTTTGTCACTTGCATATAATCAAATGAGGTTGCTACATCATTCAATTTAATAGAAGATTGGATATCATTCTTTAGCAAAACTTCTTGGAGCATCCTATTGCATGTAGGTGATGTTTGAATCAAATCCCAAAGGGAGATGTTTATTGGATTATGACAAAGTTTCTCAACAATATCATACTCCTTTCCACTATGCAAAGGCAAGCAAGGAGCACTAGGAAAAATAGGTTGAGGAAGTGGTAATAAATTAGGTATGGTTTGTGGTTTCCTATTGTTCCTTATGTTGTATTTATGAGCAACATTATGATAATTAGATTGTTGCAAAACATTGTTACTAGTGAGTTTCCTTGGAAATTTTAAGATAGCACCTAGAAATACTAAATGTCTAATAATGGGAGGTGACTTAAGAGGCTCATTAATTAAAGGAGATCTAATTTGTGTGTTCATAACCTCAACTAAGTTACCTAGATGACCTTCTAGTGAGGGGAGATCTAATGTGAACTTAACATCTTCATCTATTCCATCCATATTACTATTTTTTGAGAGAAATGTAGAATTGGAAGAGGGACAAACACGATTCTCATGATACTCAATAATTGGTTCTTCTAACACCAAGATACCTTTGTCACAAGTAGGAGAGGTAGCGGGAGAAGAGCAACTAGGATTGCCATGATTTTCTATGATTTCCCCCTCTTGTACCAAAGCTTTAGTGGATGATCTAAGTGAGATGAATTCCTTAAGGGATTCATCTAACATGTCAAATTCATAACAAAAAAAGGATTGTATGATATGCTTTCTCCAAGGTTTATCATTTAGTTTATGGTATTTGTTTTATGTTTGTTAGGGTAATTTTTGGTTTTCAATGATTGTAAAATGAAAATTAATTTATGTAAACTATGAAATGGTGTTGAAAATAAAATAAATATATACATATACGAAACTATCCATAACTAAAACATGCAAAAAAATTCCCAATTTGCAATGCCTAAACTAAATGGATGATTAAACCTAATGCATAAAACATAAATTCCTAAAAATTGACAAACTAAAAAAATGGTTTACCAACGGATATGGGAAGTGCAGATGACCACAAAAATGCTCAAAAAAATTAGTTTTGATGGGCTCTCAAGGACTCATTCACCCAATGGCGAATGGGTCCTTGTACAGGGTTTTTAAAAATGAAAAATGCAATTTCTAAGTTATTGTTTGTGTTCTTTGTTCCAAGTTGCATCCTGTGGTTTCTATGCCATTTTTTTTTAGATTTTGGTGTATAAATGCAAGTGCAATTAATGATAAATAGTGAACACAAATGACACTTTTTGAAATAAATTTTGACTATTTTCTAATGTAAATGACTGAAAGTATAGTAATATGCAAGTATTATGCAAAATCAATGTAATATGCATGCAATTTTTTTTATTTTTTAGGTTTTAAATAATGTAAAATGAAAATTTAAAACCTTAAATTAGATGTAAACTAATGCAGTTTTGAAAACCCTAGATGGAATGAAAATTAATGCAATTCAATGCAAACTATTGCAAATCCTAGATATAGGGTTTGAATGGACTCCAATTTCATAAATTAAGATGTACAATGTCGAGTTCACCAAAATCAAATGATGAAAAATGGGTGCTAGGGGGTTTGCTATTATTGGAATGGGGGTGTGCACCTATATTTCTTCTTTCATCAGGAAATGAGATCCCAAAGGTGTGATTGACTTTCAACCCTAGTTGAATCAACCCTATTGGAGATCTTGCAAATTTCCTTATGATTGAGGACGAGGTAAAATCTACCTGAATAGCACTTTGGGGAGAAAAAATAAAAAAATAGTAAATGAACTCAATTATGCAATATGAAACTTGAATCATCAATTTAAAGCATAAAATAATTAGAAACAATAGACTTTTGATAGATCTGGGAGAGATAACCATGCACCTGTCACCAAAAGTTGTTGTTGGGTGTTCTGTTGGGACATATTCACCCTAGGGTGAATGGGTCTTGCTACAAGGGTCCAAAATCTAATTTCATAGTCCTCTGCTCCTAGATATGCACTCTTGATTTCTCCAAATCCCACTGTCGGAAAGTCAAAATTAAATTTTGTAAATAAGATTTTGTGTCTTGACAACTTTGATGACAACTTTGCAAAATTTCACTTTTGATCAATCTTCAATCCTTCATCTACAAATTTGCAAACACAAAGAGAGAATTTTATTTTATTTTTGGTGAATGGTGGTTTTCCTTAGTCAAACCCGATTTTGGTTATCAAACCTTGAGTTGAAATGAAACATGAATGAAAGGAATGATGAATGAACACTAGATTGTTGCAACTCTCCAAACCCTTGAATGGAGATCCGTAGAAGACTAAAGTCTAACACGTCTCTCCAAGGTCTTGATCTTACATGAAATGGCTTGGTTGGATGTTGATCTTGATGCTTGAATTTTGACTAGAATGTTTGAAACCTACATCACAATGTTAGCTCCAAAAACATGCATAGATGCAAATAACTTTGACATGATGCTTGAGATCTTGAATGCTGCTATAGAACATTGATAAATTTTCTCTTGAATGCCCTTGACAATAATCTTTTCTTTATGAATGCTTGCATAAAATTTCCAGATATTGAATTGATAAAAAGACCTTGTATTTATAGGTAATTTTCTAATTTCCCAAAAATTAAACATCAAAGGATACCAGTTGCAAACTGAATTTGAAACATAAAAATGTTTCCAAAAACATATTAAAATTTGACATCCTCAACTCAAGGAGGACCCATTTGCCATGGGCGAATGGGTCCTAAAACCTAAGTCTGGGACACTCAATTTCCAAGGCAATTTAATTAATGTTTTCAATTGTTTAATATAAGTTTCCCTTTTAGAAAATGAGATTAATTACACTTTTAAATGCATAATTGGTCCAATTAGAGGCTTAATTAAGTCCAATTAATTAAGGTCCAACCTAAACATAGTGTGAAAATGTAGAGGTGTCTATTTTTTTACACTACAAAGTGCTATTAATGTTTCTCTTCTTTTATTTATTTTCTATTTAATAGATACATTTTCTAGTATCCTAGTTGTGACTTGTTTTGACTCTATTGTATGGCTGATGTAAGGGTGGTGACCCTTGTTTTTCCCTTGATTAAAAATTATAACAAATTATTTATGTAATAAAGATTGTGATCTACGATCTTTATTTTTATTAATTATGGAAACTTCAAAGTGTTAATAAATTGATTTAGGATTATATTTCCTACCTTATATGTATTATTTTTATTTTTTATTATATAGATATATAGATATATAGACTACAAGAATCGGGTAGCCCCCTATAAACAATAGTTTTCCTAATAAAAAAAAATCATGTGACCGGTGACACTGGCACAACACACCCTCTGGTACCAAGGGGATAGAGGGGAGACTAGACCTCATGACCTCTTTCTTGCAACATGATAATTCAGCCAATCAAGCTAGGCCCTTTTCCCATTTTATAATATATTTACAATAGACTACATAAAGTTAAATTTTAAAATATATAAAACTTAATAAATAATATTATTGAAAAATACACACAAATATTTAATTCATTATTACTATTATCAAACTTTAAAATTTTAATAAAATAATTTAGGATGATATGTCCTCTCTTATATAAATACAATATTTTTTATAATAATTTTATGATAGACTACATAAACTTCAACATTAAGATGTCTATGACTTAATAAATAAGGTTTTTAAAAATAAAAATAAAAATATTTAATTTTTTATTATAATTAGTTATGCAAGATTCAATTTAAAAAAGACATAATTTTTTTTTATTATTTTATTATAATTAATTATGCAAGCTTCAAAGTTTAGATTTAATTATTTAGGATGAAATTTCCAACCTCATACAATTGACATTTTTATTTTTATAATAATTTTATGATGGACTACATAAAATTTAAAATTAAAATGCATGACTTAATATATGGAATTCTTGAAAAAGACACATTATACTTTATTAAAAGGGATTTTCATTTGGTTATAATATTTATTTAATTTAGTGTAAAAAATTGATTAATAAATACAATTTGAAGAAATTGGGCTATAATTATTTATAGGATAAATAGTTTTTTCTTTGACTTAAGTTAACTAATATAAGTTAGGTTTAGAATGTTTATGCTAATTTAAGTATTTTGAGTATGATTAGATACTTATTTAGTTTATTTTGGTATGGGATAACAAATGATCTAAATTAAAATTTGAGTTTGGAGTTATGATTAGTAGGATATGAAGATTATATGTAGAGGGTTCTACTATTGTATACTAGGTCATTTCATATGATCTAGTTAATAGTGTATTTGAAGTCTTTTACTAGCATAACCTATTTGGCTTAGCTTGTTTTTATCTCCTTATCTTTATCATAACCCAAATTTTATTGTAATTAAATTATAATACGATAAATTGAATTATTGAGGAAATTCAATATGATTGAACATAATTTTTGATATTTTTGAAAATTTTGAAAGAAGTTGACTGTCTTTTGACTATATCATGATTGAACATTACTGATGAACTGTGCAAGTGCAAGTGTGTGCAAATGCAGGAAAATAGGTTGAAGGACGAGAACATGGTTGAAGTAGGATCATTTAGCCGGATCAAATGGTAAGCTTGATGGAATCTGGGTGCATACACCACAAAATGGCATGATCACTGTGTTTGAAATCCATATAGGAGATTATATTAATCTGATTTGAAATGATTCGATGATTGAAAAGGTAGAATTGTGAAAAGAAAAACATGTGAATTCTTATTTAATTATCTATCTTGATCTTGTATTTTGAGAATTTAAAAGAAAACAATAGCATGACTTAACACATAAATGAATGTATGTATTTCGAAAAGGCTTATTTAAAGGATAAGAAAAAAACACTTCATTTAAACATTATTGTTCGAATATAATAAAAGCCCATTCTTATTTAACTAGTGATATATGTACATATAAACATATATATACAAATACATATATATAAAAGAACGTACAAATGTGTGCAAATATATATATATATATATATATATTCCTTAAGAATCAAATTTGGAATAAAAAATTTATCACAATCATATTGATAGAATTTAGATAATATCATAAGGAAGATCTTATGAAGTTGTAGCCTGTAATCAAATTTAAGGTAAATATTCAAATTTGATGTATGGGGCGGCTAAAAATTAATGGCAATTATGACTTGAAACAACTCTTTAGTGGAGCGCATGGGAAAAAGTGGGCAAGTTACCATTCTAGTAACATAGCATCGAGCAAGACTGGAGGAGAATGACTGGTTCAATGATTTCCTAAAGAAAAAGCCAAGAGAAAATCCACAAAAATAGAGGTATTCAGTGGAATTACTTTGAAAATGTTTGCATTTCCAATTTAGTTAATTCATAAGCAATGTATGTTTTGTTATTTTCAATGATTCTATTGAATCAGAGTAATCTTGTTCAATGATCTCTATATGCAATTCTTTCGATTGAATTTATTACATATTTTTTTGTGTATGCAAAGGCCATGCCAACCATTCTTTGTTTGAACATGCTTTGTGCATGCTTCGCTAATGGCATGAAAGTCAAACATTTTATACCCTGTGAGTTTTAAGTTATTGCCACTTTTTATTATCCCTTGCATGTGAAATACTTAGCCATTCACACGGATAATCGGTGAAACTAATAGCCTATGAATTAGGAATGAAATGATTCTTAAATCATTATCACCCCTGCTAATGCTAGGAAACAAATCCTCCACTAAAATCTTATGTTATACCATACTCTATATGATAGAATCCCTTCGGTTAGCCGCACCATATGGGTGCGAGAACCATTGCCTTTGATCTTGGATCGATGGGTATCATCGCTATAATTTTTTTTCCTCTTTGCAATAAGTGATGGTGGGCTTATGTCGTTCCATTATTATAAAATGATATTATTCCTTGTTGTTGTGTTTTACTATGTCATAGTGTTATTATTGTTTCATGTCACTTCTTCTACAAAGGATGATGGAAAAATGATGTATCATTCTATATCTATATGCTTGCATGTTTAGTATGAAAATTATCATTCTTTGCGAACAATAACCAGATCATCCCTTGGACAAGTACAACCAAGTGAGGGTTGGCATGCATGGCTTCAGCCTCGGTACTGTTAAATACAAAGTGACAGTCAACCGACTATTGGTCATTCCATAGAACAATAGATATGTCATTTGAATTCTATTACCTTGCATGAAACGACATCAGTATCGTTAGCTTTTTTCTTTATATGTATAGTTGTAAATAAATTTTCTCAGAATGATAAGAACAATAGTTATGTCATTTCAGAACTTTGACCATGATTGTATTTGAATAACTAAGGGTCCCTAGATGAGACTCGAATATCAAACAATGGATAACCTATTATTATCAATGAAACATATTGGAATAGAACTTGTAAAATTTTGCAAATAGCTTGTTTTTTTACAAACAACATTTATTTTGATACAAAAAACTTTGTTTTGATATAAATAACACATTAGTGTGTGAAAAATCTTCAAATAGTTTTGTTCCTATTTCTTTGAAAAGGAAAATTTACACCTTGTATTACTGTCAAGGATAATATGACAATTTGTAACATTATTTGAATGAAAGCAATCTGATAAAATGGTTTTTATTTCAGAATGCATGCACAAATTAATAACTTAAGTTGGCACATATATGTGTATGCACGTAGACCTTTTTCTACATACCTACACATACTTGTGACATACCTTTTTTTGTTACTTATTTAATTCATTTTTAAATGAATACTAAGCTATGTTGAATGTAATCTTGTGACATATGTGAAATGAATGGATAATGTAATGAACAGATCCAATGGATTATTTTCCAATTTTTATTTAAGTTGAGGAAATAAGTAGACTAAATTACTTTTCCTTAGATATGTGTGCAAAGAATATTCTCTTGTTTGAGTAGATCAACAACACCTAAGTAGACTAGAGAACCTTAGGGTAGATGTTGCTAGAGGGTAGATAGTTGCTAAGAGATAATTGTATTGTTGAAAGTTACCTTCTGGGATGAGTGTTGAAATGAAGTTCAAAGAGTATAGGTTTTTGCTTTATCCAAAACCTATCATTTGTTGTTGCAACTTAATTCTTATGCTTTTCCAAGCATTTATCCCATTGTGTATGTATGGATTTTGTGATAACAATCTCTCCCATTCCTAGCATAGATCTTGTATTTTTCTAATCATTGATAGAGATGCATGTTGATGTTTGGGAACACACTAGATTCCACCTTATAGATTGTTCTCTTCCTGAAATTTATGTGTAGGGTCAAGTATTCTTCAATTTGGAAGACTTTTGGGGAAACGTAAGCTTCATGGTTGGGAAATAAAGCACTTCAACTATGTTCTCGTCCACCAGAGGAGGCGAGTGTCAAGAGGAAACTTGGACATTTTCATGATTATCATGGACAATGATGTAACCTTGATGTAAAATTGTATATTGTATTGACTTTGTGGCCAAATGAGCCAAGTCAACTTGGATATTGTAATTGACATTTGGAAATGAATACATATTATTATGACTCTTATTTTAATTAGACATGTGTTGCTATGATTGAAAATAGTTTCTTAGTTATGTCTTTTTAAAATTAAATATTCATAATGTCCTTTTTTCTTAATTTAAATTTAATGTCATTTACAATAATATAATTAAGTAATAATTAGAATGGGTTATTACAATCTTATTTTTTATCTTGGTTGTGCTAAAATCATAGTGGAAATTAATTTAAAGTTAAAGAAAATATTTTAATTTGTCACAATGAAAGGCAACCCCCTAGTAAAATATAATTTTTCATATACATTCCAATCATATGTGTAGATATAAATTTAGTGAAATTGATGGAATTGTATAATTACTAAATTGGAGATCTTACTTTACATACTCTTGAATTAGATTTGTCTATTTGTATAATCTCTTGGATGATTATTCTCTATATTTTTTAATGAATTAGGATATGTACTTAAATACATGATTTTTAAGGTCAAATTAAAATATTCTACATGAATTTTGATGGGCTGGGAGCTAATTTTGTATAATTCTTAATGGTTGTGTGAATAAAAAAATGGATTTACTAGAATAAGTTGTAGCACAAGGCCTAGTTCAATACCTAACTACACCATGCGGTTTAGTCTAGGATACAAGTCAATATTGTGGAAAATTTTGAGGTAGGATAAAGTGGAAAATAACTTGTATATATTTTATAGTAGACCTAGTTGGGATCCAATAATCATACAAAAAAAAGGGCTTAACACTTGGGTACTAGTGGAAAAATTGCACTAGGACCATAATAGACAAGCTTAAATTGAGATCAATAAAGTATCTAAACTAATTACCAAATATAAAATATAAAAGATTATATAAATCCATTACATTATGAACCAAATAGCCAATACAACCAAAATGCTAATTTCATAGAATAAAAAGAGAGAATACTACATTCAATGAGATAAGGTTGAAGATGAAAGTAGGAAAAGAATTAAACTGAAAATGTGAGGAACCCCATTGAACACCCAATGCCAACTAAACTAAAAAAAATAGTAACAAAAAGGTAGAACTAATCTCTGCCAATTAAATTATTATTTAGATCCCCTAACAAAGACTAAAAAACACTAACAACTAAAACTCCACCAACTAGAACTAAGGAAGCCTAAATACTAGCTAGATTAAGGAACACCTAGACAACCATGGCAAATAATTTCTTACATTTGTTAGGGCACTTCTTACACTCCACTTCAGCCTCAACTATAAAAATCTCCTCAACACTTAAACCCATCAACATTATATAGAATAGAAAACATAGAGATAAAGGAATAAAATATTAAAACCTTTATCCAACACCTTGATCACCTTCTAAATACATAGCCAATACCTCTTAGAGGCATGCAAATGATTAATTAGACACTAAAAAACCTTCAACTTGTGCATTACATCTTCAAGATCATCATAAAGGAGATATGGCCTTTCTGCCTAAGAGAGCGTCATCACATAAGTAAAGGATTGAACAAAATAAAAAAGTATTGAAATCAACCCAAGTATGGCTAGAATCCAACACCATATTGATGAGGGATACACCACCCTAACCCGCAAAAGACAACAATAGATACCAACACAAAAGATGCGAAACAAAAATTAACCCACTTTCAATTATTTTTAGAAAATGAAATTATAGATTCAAACTTACATGCTACAGCCTCATGGGCTTGATTCATTACAACAAAATAAACTCAGAAGAAAAAACTATTATTTGGCGCTACCTTCTACAACCCCCTCATATCCCTTTTTATTTTACCCAATAACTGCCCTAGAATGTTCTAGAAAGTGCAACTTTCCCTTTTGTTTTGGCACCAAAAGTCCTGTCATTTGATTTCTAGACTAGGAAGAAATTTTAATGAAATTCACTTTTTATAGAGGCAACTTCGCAAGGCCATAACTTTTGATCTGGGTGCCTGATTTGCTATTATTGCATATCGTTGGAAATCTCTCAAAGAGATCTACAATGCTTGAACCCATCGCAGGTCAGTTCATCAACTTTTCAATTTGTTTCTGGGCCTCCAAAGTTTTATATTTGAATTTGAAGCTACATTGGAGAAATTTCTCAGGATGAAAACTTTAATTTCTCCCAACCGTTCAGGGTATTGAGGCAATTCTTTCGTGACCATAAATTTTTTTCAGCTTTTCTCCTTTAGGTAAATTTTTAGGCCTGTACAAGCCCATTTAGGCTGACTTACTAAAAATAGTAAGTGACTTTTTTTCACTATTTTTGTCTTCTAACTGTCTTATACCCCTTAAGTGTCATCATGCGACTCAAAGCAACAAAATAAAATAAAGAAAACAATTTTTTTGGGTGATACAAGATTTCCCTAGACCATTAGATGCTCTTGCATCAGACACCCAGGGTAATTTGAAAAGTGACCTTGTTACTTCTCAAGAGTTAGAGGGAAACCAAGATGGTTAACCTTAGCCTTAGACAACCATGATGAATCTTCAATAGGCCTTCCTTTCCATTTAACTAGATATTCTTCATACTACTTTTTCCTTGTACTTCTTCCCACACGACTATCCAAGATTTCTTCTATCTCCTCCTTTTCTAAAGTAGGTGTTGGTATATTCCACTATGCTTCTATTATTTCTTCATCAATTCATTCTTCATGGTATTTTGTTAAATCTGAAATGTTAAACATAGGTTAAATAAGAATTTCATCAGGCAACTCTACCTCATTTGCATTTCTTGAATCATGCTTCTTCAAGATCTTGCATGGTCCAAAATTCTTCATCTTTAACTTGTATGTACCAACTAGAAACCTATCCTTTTGGAAATGAACCATGAATTTATCTCCTATCTGGAACTTCTTATACCTCCTTTTCTGATCTACCTTAGGCTTATATTGTGAGTTCATCTTATTGATATGTTTCCTCACTTCTCCATTCAAATTCTTTAGGTGCTCAGCAAAATCTTTAGCCTCAACACTACTCTTCCCCCCTTATCCATCTTCCTCAGTTCAAAAGAAGTTCTTGGACTACTTCCATACACAATCTAGAATGGTGATTTTCTAGTGCTCCTATTGACAAAATTGTTGTAAGAAAATTCTGCCTATGGTAGAATCAAATCCCATCCCTTGGGCTTATCTCCTACTAAGCATCTTAACAGGTTACCCAAAATCCTATTCACCACATCTATTTGTCCATCAATCTATGGATGGTGTGCAAAACTGAACTTCAAATCTTTCTTCAACTTCTTCCATAATGTTCTCCAGAAATAACTAACAAATTTGGTATTTCTATATGAAACTATACTCTTCGGTAGACCATGTAGTCTCACTACCTATTTGAAAAAAAACTCTACAATATGAATAGCATCACTAGTCTTATGACATGGAATGAAATGTGTCAATTTGAAAATCTATCCACCACCACAAATATGGAATCATTCCCTCTCTGTGTCCTTGGAAAGCCAAGAACAAAATCCATGCTAATATCCTCCCATGGCCTCTTAGGTACAGGTAATGGCTGATACAATCCAATATTTTTACTTGTTCCTTTCGCCATCTATCATACTCTACAACTTTGTACAAACTTCTTCACATCTTGTTGTAACTATGGCCAATAATAATTCTCACTAACCAGAGCAATGGTCTTATCTCAACTGAAATGTCTAGCAAATCCTCCACTATGCTTCTCCTTGATTAGGTTCTCTCTCATAGAACTCCTTGGGATGCACAATTGGCTTCCTCTAAGAAAAATCCCATCTTGGATTAAGAAATCCAACCATCTTGTCCTATCCAATGTAACAGGTTCCAAACAAGCTTTCTGAGCTTCTGCAAAGTCTGGATCTTCAAGATACAAACTCTTGAGTTCATTGAACCTAATAACCTCTATATTCATCTCCATCAACAAATTTTTCCTTCTACTTAAGGCATTTGCAACTCTATTTAACCTTCCACTCCTATGCTTCAAAACAAAATTATAACTCTGCAAAAACTCAACCCATTTTAAGTTCCTTTGATTTAAATTTCCTTGACTATTGAGATA
This sequence comes from Sequoia sempervirens, assembly GCA_007258455.2. Lineage (NCBI taxonomy): Eukaryota > Viridiplantae > Streptophyta > Pinopsida > Cupressales > Cupressaceae > Sequoia > Sequoia sempervirens. Next base: position 73,252 of record VDFB02038476.1, read on the forward strand.
TTGCAAAGCCTGGTGATCAATATATAAAACAAATTCATTTGGAAAAAAATAATGTCTCCATTTCTTCAAATCTTGAACTATAGCATAAAACTCTTGATCATAGACATAATATTTCTTCTGAGCATCATTCAACTTCTCACTAAAATAGGAAACAAGCTTACCTTCTTGACTCAAAACAACTCCTATGGTAGTGCCACTAGCATCACAATCTACCTAAAAGACCTTATTGAAATTTGGAAGTGCCAAAATAGGTTGCTTTGTAACTTTCTTCTTCAACATATAAAAAATTTTGGTTGCTCTTGTAGTCCACTTAAATTCTTTTATATCCCCTCTCATTGCTTCAGTTAGAGGTGCACAAATAGTACTTAAATTCTTAATTATTTTTTTGTAAAATCTTTCTAGACCATGAAATGATCTTACCTTTGTAACACTCCTCGGGGTAGGCCATTCAATGATAGCTCTCACCTTCTCTGGATCCATTTTAAGACCCTCTGTTGAGACAACAAATCCTAGATACACCAACTCTCTCTTCACAAAACTGTATTTCTTCAAATTAATCAACAGCTTCTCCTCCCTTAGCTTCTCAAAAAATCTTTGGATATGCATCAAGTGCTCCTCCAATGTCTCATCCAAATAAACAATAACAAATTTTCCTAAAAATTCTTTCAATACCTCATTCATAAGCCGCATAAATGTACTCCTCGATACATTGGTTAGCCCAAAAGGCATGACTAGCCACTCATGCAGGCCCTCCTTGGTTTTAAAGCTTTTCTTCCATTCATCTCCTTCTCTAATTTGGATCTGGTGATATCTTCTCTTCAAATCATCTTCATGATTTACTCAACTCCACTCAAACAATCCATAATGTCATCCATTCTTGGCAAGGGAAATTTATACTTGATGGTGATCTTGTTGATGGCTAGTACTGCAGGTACTGCACATGGACTCAAACTCTCTCTGATCAATCTGTTCTGCAACAACTCTTTCACTTTTCTATTCAACTCTTCACTCTCTACTAGAGTCATAATTTGATCTTCCTTATTTGGAAAACTGGCTCTAGTAATTAGGTCCATCTGATGACTAATATTTCTTACTAGAGGCAAAACTTTGGGTACGTTATAAAAAATAATAGCCTAAAAATCATTCAACAAATCTAAAACCTCTACAAATACCTCATTAGTATTTTCTTTATCAACTCTTGGGATCAATGCAAAACACATATGCTCATGCCTCATACCTTCTAGGAACCTTCTATAAACCAAACAATTTTTTTCATTACGGCATACCTTTTCCTCTACTTATTTCAAGGGATTCAACTTATGATGAACTCCATCCTTTTTCAAAGAATAGGTGTTAGCATGTCCATCATGTAATACTTGTCGATCAAACTCCCATGGTCTGCCTAACAACATATGACAAACATCCATAGGAATAATATCACATAATACCTCATCATGGTAATTTTCAATCTTAAACCTTATCAGACATTGTTCATTTACCAAAACTTTATGGTTCTTTTGCAACTAAGCAATCTGGTATGGATTCAAATGCCTTCTTCTTTCCAACCACAACTTACTAACCATCTCTTCTGAAACAAGGTTACCAATACTACCTCCATCAATAATAACATTACAAACTTTACCTTCACACTTACATTTGGTGTGAAAAAATTATTCCTTTGAGTTGGCCCTTTCTCCTCATTTAGCAAGGCTTTTCTAGTAACAAGAACCTCTCCTCTTTCTGCATCCTCAAAATGTGAAGACTCAGCATCTTCATCTACGTGTGCAACTCGTGCATTACCCTCAGGTCTTCTATTTTTCCTTCCTTGATGTTGAGGAAACTCATATTCTCTATGCCCTTCTTCTCACACTAGAAACGGGTTCCACAAAAGCCTTCTCTCCCTATTCCTCGTCTAGATCTTCCTCTTTGGTCT
>VDFB02038476.1:75284-238010 GCA_007258455.2 Sequoia sempervirens
AGAAAACCTAGTGGGAGAAAACTCCTCCCCAAAAGAGATAAAAGATACAATAATGCTCTCCATGAAGAATAAGAGGATAAAACCATAGGCAAGGAAAAAGAGCCCCCCATAGGAGAGATGCAAAGAGACCATTAAGCCCCCCTCAATGAGATAACCTACTACAAAGAAACAATGAAAGCACATTGGTGGAGTAACACTAGAACCTTAATCCAAGAAACAAAGGAAAGATAGTTATGATGCTAGAAATAGTAGAAACTCTTGATTATAGAGTAATGTTGGAATCATGATAAAGAAATAGTACTATTGATGCCAAGGAATGTTGGAAAATACTAATATGGAGCAACCTTGGAATTTGAATGAAGCAACAAGATATAAAATATTGTTCTATAACTGAAATGAAGAAAAGATCAAAATTGCACCTTCCCAAGTGATAATATGTCCCTAAGGTGATCAACCAGAATGTGAATACACATAAATATGAATAAAATATACTTGGGGATGAATTGTAAAAAAGTGCATGGATACCCTGATAGAGCTCCTCAATACCTTTTGAACGCTACAATAATTGCAAAAATTAGAGATTGTGGAAAAAAGTTATGAGCTCGAGAACCAAAAATGGAGTTTTGATTTCAATTAGAAATAAATACCTCTAAATAGAATGTTTTTAGAAAATAACCTACACCATTGTAAATTTGATAAAGCCAACTTTCTAACAATATCTCTTTTTTGAAAAACCAACACTTGGATTGCAAGTATTGAATTTTGAAAAAAATCACTTGATTCGAGCATGAGGGGACAAAATCTGGGCACCTAGGCCATAGGCCCCAAGTTCCCATATGATTGACATTATTATTATAAATTTTAAATAATGACCTTGCCACTGGGGTGAAGCATTTGGAGGGTGGTGGGCCATTGGTCATGCTACCCTGGGTATTATGCCCCTCCTTGTTGTGTTGGCTATGGTCATCTAAGTCTGGGACCAAGGGTTATGACGCTGAATGGAACCAACCGTATAGTCAAAATAAAGAAAATGCTATTGATAATATTTAAAACACTTTTTCTTATTAAAATAAAGTTGTTTAAAATATTTTGTACTATAGAGAAAAAGATAGTGTGTGAATAAAATTTTTTCATACCCTCGATGTGTACAAAGTTTGCAAACTAAAGGATGATGTGAAAAATGACACAAGAAAGGTATAGTATGATATAAAATATGTTGAATATTCATCTAATATTCCTAGAATCTCCTGAAAAAATGCAACAATAGGACAATGTCGTACAGTATTGTCATACACAAATGACTGTTAGTGTAATTAATTAATTATTACACTAGCATAAGTTAACTTAGGTCTTGCATTTAATTAATTAAGTCCTAGGTTGCATTATTAGATAAATCATTTACTAAATAGGGAAATATTCCCTTCCTTGTTTAGTGGGATAAGATTCCTTCTAGAAGATGAGTTGTCCTTCTAGAACTTATCTCAACATTTAATGATCATCTAGATAGGGTTCACATGTTGTTAGATCAAGACACATGGCAACATCTCATGCATATTAGGTTTTCATTCTTGCCTATACAATCAGGCATTTTGTTCATTTGTAATATATCCAATATCAATATCAATATGATATCATCAATATAGAATCTCTATCGTGCATGACTAGTTGCAACACTTTTTGGGTGGTTGATTATCTTTCTTGGTTCAAAGGTCCTTCATTGAAGACTGCAGCTTCAAGGAATGTGCATCCATAATCTCAACATGGTATCAGAGCTTGTCCAGTGAAACATCAACCCAGGATCAAGAAAGTTGGTGTGCGAGATTACTCCCGCGGAGCTTATGGGTTTCCATTCTTGGGGCTACTTTGTTTCCACGGGACCAAGGATTGATTTTATGGAAATGGGTAGAAATTCGGATCCATTTCGCCATTGTCTTTAGAAGGCCTCAAAACCCTAGGATTGCTTGCCCATTCATCAAAATCAGATACATCATCCTGGGAGCCATCAAAGGTATGTTTTAGGGTTTGCAAAATCAATTGTCCTATCTGTACAATTTGCAGCAAAAAATCATCCCGGTCAGTTGTCCTCTGAGGCAAATTTTTTTTATAAGCAGGCCATTTTTTGTTTCAGAAAAATTGGGCTAATGTTTTTTACTGTTTGGAAAAAATATATTTTCCTATAGTTGTGGCAAAAAAATTAAAAAAATATAATCAGGCGACCTGCTATTTATTTATTCCGTTGGCATTTGGTATTTTTATTTCTGCATATATATTAATCGGCATTTGGTTTGATTTGTTAAATCATCGGGATTTTATACATCTTGGTCGGCATATATTTTAAACAAAAATGTTTTTTGATTTTTAATTGCCTTTGGGCAATATTAAAAATCAAATAAATCAAGTATTTTTGTCAGCCGCATTTAGTTGTTTGCAGGGCCCGCCTACCAGCTGTCACATCCGACCGTACCTTATCCACCGCCGGCTCTGTCAACTCCCGCTGATCACTCACCTTTGCCGGAGTTTGTTTCCCAGTCGTGCTCCCGCCGACCGTCACTTTCACCAATGGAGTTTAGTTCCCGGCCTGCTGACTGCTCGGGCTACATCACCGCCAACACACTACTAGCCCCGACCCCGGTCCTATCAACGACTAAGGGGTTTGCTCAACTAGCGGTGCCACCCGGCACTGCCCAGCTCCGCCTGGCCGTCGCTCCGCCCGACGGCCCCTCTTCTTTTTTTCCACAATAAGCCCCTTGGTCATATTAGCGACCGGGGGCCAATTTTTTTTGCCCGAGGTGCTTAATTTTTGCATCGGTTTAGCCTGCAGATTGCCTAATCTAGGCATTTTTTTTCGTTTGATCACAACTTTCACCCAGGATATCAAAATTTGGCAAACGATATACCGTCGGAAAGAGAATTTCACGTAATTTCTAGTGGTGAAATCTATTCTATGAAATTTTGCTCACAAAAAATTCTACATTCAACTAAAGACAAAACCCTAATCTGGACTCAGAGTTGCATATCTTCTCAATCGTTCGTCGGATTTCAGTGATTCCAGTGGCATCAGGAAGGTGATTTAGAGCTTTTTTTTTTCATCAGTCTAGACCCCTTGATCAGTTTTAGCTCCAGGCACTCTTGCATTGATTTTTTTAGTTTGGTGCTTTTTTTTCAATAACCTAGACATCCTGAAGCTTGGGAAAATATTTTTTGATCCGGGTTGCATCACTTCAGTTGTACATATTTGGAAGTCTTTCTTTTCTATTGAAGGTCAGTGTCTTTGTTTTTTGTGGAGAAAGTTCATTATGGGGCTTGCATATACTCCTCCTTTGGTTATGTTGCACAAGGGTAACTATCAGCAATGGCGAGATGGGATCTGCCACCATCTTCATTCACTTGATTTGTTGCCACATCTATTTGGTATAGTTCCTCATCCAAGTGAAGGAATTCTGGAATTTGCTTGGAGTTGCACCAGGTACACTGTTTTGGAGATCATTGAGATGCAAGTTGATTGTGATGTTTTGAGTTCTATTGATCATTGTAATTGTCCTCATATCCTTTGGATTAAACTTTGGGAGCTATATGGAGATTCAGATACTCCACCTTTCCTTGATGATCATGATTCAGAATGTCATTCTTCAGATCAAGTACCCTGTAATGCTATTGTTGTGCAGGAAGTTGATTACCTTGATATTTCCGAAGAGGTTGACAAGGTTCCTTTCGGTCCTTCTTCTTCATCAAAGACAGTTGGTATCCCTTCACATTCAATGATTCCTTGTCCAAAATCATTGATTGAGGCTTCCACCATCATCATCCATCAGGACACATTCAGTTTTTCAGACTTGGCATCATAGGATGGCTTTGTTTTAGGCATCATTGACTTGGCTACTTCTATAGGTTTGGAGAACATTCTTGAGGGGGTATCACTCCTCTATTCAAAGATTTCATATCTAATACTTCTTCCCTATCATTCCATTCAGGACTTGAAGTTTCTTCAGCATCTACCATTGGATTTGCTTCAGACTTCCTTTAGTGGTTTTGAGGACACTTCATTCAGGGGGGGCTATCAAGTCTCCATCATATTCATTCCATCTTTTTCTTTGGATATTGTTCAACATCAGTTTTGGCATCGTCCTAATTTTTCACCCTCTTCATTGATTGTGGCATCTTCATTAGGCAAGGAGACATTTGAACAGAGTTCAGAGACATCATCGATCATCTTGCATAATCATTGCATTTTCCTCCCTAAGTTTCACTTATGGGGGGGTGTTAGTGTAATTAATTAATTATTACACTAGCATAAGTTAACTTAGGTCTTGCATTTAATTAATTAAGTCCTAGGTTGCATTATTAGATAAATCATTTAATAAATGGGGAAATATTCCCTTCCTTGTTTGGTGGGATAAGATTCCTTCTAGAAGATGAGTTGTCCTTCTAGAACTTATCTCAACATTTAATGATCATCTAGATAGGGTTCACATGTTGTCACATGTTGTTAGATCAAGACACATGGCAACATCTCATGCATATTAGGTTTTCATTCTTGCCTATATAATCAGGCATCTTGTTCATTTGTAATATATCCAATATCAATATCAATATGATATCATCAATATAGAATCTCTATCGTGCATGCCTAGTTGCAACACTTTCTGGGTGGTTGATTATCTTTCCTGGTTCAAAGGTCCTTCATTGAAGACTGTAGCTTCAAGGACTATGCATCCATAATCTCAACAATGACAACAACCCAAAAATATTATTTAATGTCGTTGGTACAAAATGTTAAAATTTCATGATTTGATAGTTAATCCTTAGGTTCTTGGGCCTTCTGAACATTGACAAGGTTAGATTTGGACCAGAGTGCCCCAAAAATTCATCTACCTCCTAGACCTGACAATTGTAACCCTCAACTTGAAACCCTTGTAGATTTGTCAAAAAATGTTGAAATTTGACAAAATGAAAGGAAAATTTGACTTTCTATGACACCCTAGATTCAACCACGAGGTCCTTGAGACCCACACTCACACCCAAAAAAAATTTGAAGCCAAGATAGGTCCCTCGGATGTGGGATAAGTCTACAACACTAAAGCACTGATACCATGCAAGAGTTAATGGTGAACTCTTCAACACCCTAGGATCACTTGCAAGATAACAATAAATTCCACGAGAGAAATGGGAGAAGTATCATGTTATGATTATGAATGCAATAATTCCATATTGAATAAATGATGTACATATGATTCCTTTCTTATAAAGAAAAGTTGTGAGATAGGATTAGACAAGATCTTGACATGTGTCTTAATCTTGTACAATGAGACAACTACCTCAACAAGTATTAAATAACTTAGGAAAAAAGAATTAAATTCCAAAAGATAGATAAGATCTAGTGACAATTAACACTATCTGGAAAGATTCTCTCCTAGGAACTAAGTGGACTTAACATGTAAATAGGACATGTTGTCACATAAAATTGCACCCTATAGAACAAGGAGGTTAGTGTTCTAATGAAACAATTCAAACAACCTCAAGGTGTGGGACCTTGCACAAATGAGGTTGAGTCTCTAGAGAAGGTGAAATTCCTCTTCTAATCTAAGGGAAAATGTGTTGGTCTAACCCAACACATTGAAATCTATCACTACTCTACTCTAACAACTCACAAGGAAAAGAGATAGAAAGATAACATGAAATAGAAAGATAGGTGATATACCAAGATAGAATTTTTTTCTTCTTTGCTTCATATTGCTCAATACAATAAAAAACCTACTAAGACACATATTCAAACATGAAGGTAAAGAAGATTACTCAAACATGCAAGAAATAACTATGATGATAGCTAGATTTCATTAATATAAGGCATAAAGCTAGACATTACAATGACAAAATGTAGAATATAGTGTCTGCAAAAGAAAATTGTGAGAGGATCCCAAAAGAAGAACCCCTAAAAATAATACAAGTATTGCTTTTATAGATCAAGCATAACTTGGATGAATGCAACTAAAACCATAACATATTAAGGGTTAGAAACTAGCAAAAATCCATCTAGACTAGGGTTGAGGTGACCAAATCATAAAAACCATGCTAAAGGACAATCCCATGAAGCACAAAGACCTACATGCCATGCCTCTACAATAAATGTTATCCAAAACCCCTCTAAAAATTCTCCTGTGAAGTCAATGATCTGGGTATGGGGCAAGAAGGGAGTATAAAATCAGCTTTTAATGAGCATGGGTGCCCATGAGATCAACCATAACCATCAACAAGCACAATAAATTTTGTCCTTGAGCCTCAAAAATCAAACAGGTGGGTGAGAGAGTCACTTGGAAATTAATGGCGCCACCATGAAAAAATATGCCAAAACATGGAAGGTCAGGGCATCCGGCCCGAAAGGAAAACCTTGCTATGATTATGAATTAAATGGCTCAGACCTCGCAAAATTGTCTCTATTGGAGGTTGGGTCTTGGAGATACCTCATACCGCTTGTTGAAGAAAAGAAAGTTAGAGTAGAGAACCAAGAACACTAGAACTTGTTGGGGGGTTGAGAAGAGGGCTTACCTCTTACCACATGCTGAATACTGGAAGAAGGGAGAACAAAACCATGAGGTCCAAAGACTGCTACCTATCGGGGGTTGGGTGGAGGGCTTATCGCTTACCACAAAGAAGTAAGAGGGAAGAGGGATGAGTGCACTGATGACTGAAAGAAGTCATTAGACATTAGGGCTTGGGTGGAGGGTGTATTGCTTACCGCAAAGAAGTTAGAGGGGAGAGGGATGAGTGCACCGATGATTGAAAGAAGTCATCAGACATCGGGGTTTGGGAGGAGGGCTTACCTCTTACCATAAAAATGGTAAGAGGTAAAGGGGAAGCCTAATGTTTGATTCTTGACAAAGCAACACTTAATCAATTTGTAGAAATAGACCTCAGGAGGGAGACCTAATGCTTAGAGAAGAAAAGGAAAATATGAAGGAAGAATATGGAGAAAGAAGGAAATTAGAGCATCGGGCATCAGGAGGATGCCTTATGTCATACCTGCAATGGAGGTAAAGGGTAAAGGAGAAGATTGATCCCTAACACTTGAAAAACAAACACTTAGTTATTTTTCTAGAAGCACATAAGGGGTCTGGGGTCAAATGGAGGGCTTACCTCTTACCATAACAAAGGTAAGAGGTAAAGGGTAAGGCTAAAGTATGACCCCCGAAAGATCAACACTTAGTCAATTTTCAAAAGGAAGGATAGGGGGTAGAGGGAAAGGGTTAAGCCGGATGGGAGAAATCCGAAATTCCAAAGGGAGAAATGGAAGAAAAGGGATAAGAAGAAGGAGATTGAGGGCGATAAAAGAGGGATGCAAGGAAACAAGAAAGCAATAGCTCAAAGGTCCAAAAAAACAACACTTAGCCAAATCTGGGGTTTTTTAAGGGAGACTTATGCAAGGTGACCCATGTGAGATTTCTCAAATTAGTTATCAATGATGGGTTATCAAAGGGTGGCATGAAATGTCAACATTTATGAAATTTTTTGTGAGATTATTTCTTGCTAATCATGGAATCTTGGGGCCTTATCAATCCATTGGGAACAAAGTCATGAAGGGGATTTACAAAACTAGGCTTCTCAAGGGAAAGAAAAAACATGTGTAGGCCTGCACTTGGGGAAAATCAAGAAATCTAGAACATGCATTCCCTTAAGGAGAATGCAGGGTGTGCAAAAGAACTTCATGGAAAGTAAGATATTTACAATGTGTACATGGAACTCAAAACTCATAAAAAATAAGGTTTGAGATGAATCCCATTGAATGAGATTGGAAGAACCTCACCATCCAACCTGGAAAGATGGAATGTATTGGACTCCTTGTGGCTAGTGATGACATATGGACCACTCCAAATGGAATCAAATTTGGAATTTCTTCCAACTTTGGCTCTATTCACATCCCATTTCAACACTAGATCTACCTCCTCGAACACCCTGTGGACTACTTTTTTGTCAAAGCTTCTTTTGACCTATTCTTGATGAGTTTTTATGACTTGCATAGATTTGTTCCTTGTCTCCTCCAGTTCCAAAAGCTCAGCCAACCTTACTGTTATAGCATCATTTCCTTCTAATTCTAGTTGATGTTCCAACTCAAGAGAAAGCACCTCCAATGATAATGGCAACCTTCACTCCCATAAACTAGCATGAAAGGAGAGTTACCAATTTCTCTTTTAGGAATAATTCTATCATCCCAAAGGGTTGTATTTAGTTTTCTATTCCATTTTCTTTGATTGTCCTCAGTGGTTCTCTTGATAATCCTGATGATTTTTCATCTGAAGACTCATCCAGGCCATTACCTTAAGGGTAATAATTAGATGAGGTCTTCAAGTAAATGCCATGCCTAATTTCCCAATCAAGGATATGAGCACTAGTAAAAGCCTTGGCATTATTTGAAATGATGGTAGGAGTGCCAAATCTTATAATAATTCCATCAAGGAATTCTAAAACTGAAGCATCAATGGCATCCTTCAAGGAAATTGCCTCTGTCAACTTGGTGAAGTAGTCTGTGGCTGTCAAAATCCATTTATGAACAACACTTGATGGTGGATTTATCATGTTGATAAAATCCAACTCCTGTTGTGTAAATGGCTAATCAACTTGAATGGGATGAAGAGGGATGGAAACCAACCTTTTCTTTCTAGAAAAGAAAGCATAGTTCTTGCAATTTCTCACCCATTTGTGAGCACCATTGAAAAAGGTTGGCCAATAATAACCAACCCTCATGATCTTTGTAGTAGCGGTGCTTACATAAAAATGGCCACCTAAAGGACCATCATGGAATTATTCTAGCATTTTATTGACCTAATCTACCCCTATGCATCTTAATAGGACACCACTGAAATCCTTTATGAAAAGTATGCCATCACATAGGGAATGTCCGACTATAATCTAAAATGTCTTCTTTTTTCCCTATCTAGACCTAGAGGATACCTACCTTCCTACAAAAAGGTAGTCATATCATTTACCCAACTTCTATGAGCATTAGTGTTGGGTGCTTATTTTTCTTGTAACATAAGGGAAACCTCTACAAGAGTCTCAAGTGCTGAGAAAATTTGTTCACACAACCCTTTGCCTCTCACTAGCTTGGTGATTTTGATGTCAACATCATACTCCATCACCTTGGTGATCCATCCAACCCTTTTTTCATTGATATCTCTACTTAATAGAAATTGTTTTATGCTAACATGGGGGACCATTAACTATATCTTGTTATTCAACAACATGTGTCTAATTTTTTTTAATGTCCTAAAAACAACAAGAGATTTCTTTTCAACATAACTATACTTGACCTCATAATCTTTAAGCCCTTCACTAAATAAAGCAATGGGCTGCTCCATATTTTCTTTATTTAGCTAGGTTAGGACAATTAATATACTTGCTTCACCTCCAAAAGTATAAAGAATGAAATCCTTGTCATAATTAGGATTGAAAAGGGTAGGAGCTTGAGAAATATCTTGTTTGATAGCCTCAAATCTATCCTTACCTTCTTTGGTCCATTTGAAGACCATGCTTTTCTTAAGCATAAAGCTAAGAGGCTTTACCAAAGTAGTAAGATTTAGAATGAACCTCCTCACAAAGTTAATTGTGCCCAAGAAAATCTATAATACTTTCTTGTGACTAGGAAGTGGGATGGCCAAGATGGATTTTACTTCTTGCAGAATCAATGACCAAGCCATCCTTTAAAACAATGTGTCCAAGAAGTTTTCCCTGATCAGTAGAAAAGACACATTTATTTGGATTTAGGGAAATACCATATTCCTTGCATTTCTAAAATACCTTCTCAAGGTGACTAAAATGGTCTCCTGCATGTTTTGAAAACATTGTGATATCGTCCAAGTAGACCAAAACAAACCATCTGAAAACACCTTGAAATTCCATATCTATGGTTCTCTAAAAAGTAGCACCTGCATTGGTTAGACCAAAATACATTTTACAATAAGAATAGGATCCCCACTTTGTAGTAAATGTTGTCTTGTGTTGATTAGATTATTGAACTAGAATTTGATTCTAGCCTAAGTAACCATCCAAGAAAGAAAACCTTTTTGACCCATCCACTCTTTGCAAAATATGATCCATGGAGGGGAGGGGATAATGATCCTTTAGGGAGGCTCTATTTAGATCCCTAAAATATACAAAAAGCCTTATTTCCCCATTATTTTTCCTAACATGCACTAATTTTTCCACGCATGAAGAATGATTGATAGGAAATATGATTCTAGCCTCAATCAATTTGGCCAACTCTTTTCTCATCAAAGGCTCAATCTTAGGATTTATAGGCCTCTATTTTTTCCTTACAGGTTTGGCATATGGATCTAATTCAATGGTATTTTGGGAAATTCTTAGGTCAAAACCTTTTAGATCTTCATAAGTCCAAGTAACTACATCATTGTATCTATTGCAAAGATCTATGAAAACTTCATGAACTCAGTGGTATCATACCTTTCCCAAGTTCAGAGACTTTCCCTCTAAAATATCTATTGGCTTAAAGTCACCCTTCTTTGTAGCTAAGTTCATCCTTTTATACTTTAACTAATCATTAGGGTTGAAGATACCTTCGAGGGCAATGAGACCATTTGGTAGCTTGTTGCTACCTAGCTGCACAATTTGATCACCATACCGATTCTACAACTTAGACTAATTTCTTTTAGAAAATTTTACCTCCTCTTGCAGAAAATTCACTATCTTTTGGTCACTTTCAAAGACCTTCCAGTGATCTTGATTATCCAAAACAACAATCCTCACAAAAAGCTTGATATGCTGCTCATTTTTTCCTGCAATATGTGTTGGTATGTCAAATTGAGGATCAACTGTTGCAAGTCTATCAACATTCTTATTCTTATTTCTCGGAGTTGCTTGGATGTTAAAATCCTCAAAGCCCTCAATAAAATCCCAAACCCCATGTTTGTAGGATTTTAGAAGATTGTTCTTGGTTGAGCTTTGAGATATGACCTAATAAACAACCAATTCACTATCACCAAAAAATGTAACAATTTTATGTTCATTTTTTGTGCAAGTTGGAGACTTTGGATGAGTGCTTCATACTCAGCCACATTGTTAGTGCAACTAAACTAAAGCGTGAAAGAGAAGTAATATTTCTCCTTTCTTGGAGATACGAAAATTACACCAACACCACCATTCTTGTTTCTAGAACCATAAAAAAAATCTACCACAATCCCCCTAGATCCTCTTGAGTTTTTATGAGATTGGGGATAGTAGCATTTTCTTCATGAATGCAATAGGTTCCAAGACCAGTATCCTCCACCTCAACTATATTTAATGGGTAAAATTGTAAAGCATTAACCCATTCATCCAACAAACAATCAGGTACCTCCTTTATAGGATTGGCAGGCTCATGAATAGAACACTCCTCCTTTTGATCATGCAATGTACAGTTCGTGTTTATTGGACTAGGAGTGTAAGGCTCTTGATGATCCTTTGCTATGGGCTCAAATTTTATGGTTTCTTTAGTACCATATCTATTTCTAAATAACATATGAGACCAATCAACAGATAAGTATCCACCTATCTTAGGAGTGAAATCTCTAGATAAACAAATGGAAAAATGAGTAGGGAGGTCTATGACTAAAATATCTTGCAACATGTCACAGCTAGGGCATGCATGCAAATTCAATTTTAGGTTCTTAATTACTCCCACTATTTTTAAAACACTACCACCCAATTGTAAAAAAATCCTAGCCATTGGTTCATACTTGATGCCAAGCATGTCAACAATCTCCTTAGGCATAACATAACTACTTGCCCCTGAATCTACCATACAGTTATACACTATGTGATTTCCAATAATTAGAGAAAGATAGAAGGGATGTGGCTTGATGATTTTGCAAGATTTCCCTTCCTCTTTGGGTTGCACCAAGTTGCTTGATGGAGCAGTCTGCTATTTTTATTGTACATCACCTGATTGCCTATGCTCTTTCAAAGCTTGTTGCAGCAAATCCCTTTGTGATGGAATGGATAGAGCCTCCCACATAGTAACATTTAGATTGGCTTTCTTCATTTGATCCACTATGTTGAAAGGAAGCTAATTGTTTTTAGAAGGAACCTTTGTAATAGAAAGGTCTTCTCTAGTTGCTTGGGTGATCTTAGGTTGCTCCATTACTTTCTTGGGCCTTCTAGCAGGCTAATTTGACTGTGGAACATATTTTGTTCTACCTATTGGTCTATAATCTACACTTTGTTGAGGCTGTTGAGAGATTGATGCTTGCCCAACCATGGAAGATGCACCACCCTCCATTGCTCTTTTCTTTGATCTTGTATTTTGAGCTATTGTATTAGCATCTACTTGATTTACACAACATAAATATTCTTGATGCCAATTGAACAATGAGGAGTCCTCATGTGCATGATTTTGACTACTAGCAACTAGGTGATTTGTGCCAATTTTTTGCCCTAAAGTAGAGGTTTCATTCTGAACCACTAGAGTTTGTACAAACTCTCTATTTTGGTAAGCATTTTGATTATGTGCCTACTCACAAGGGTAACACTAGTTCTGCTCTTTGGCTAGATTATTTTGAACTGGGACCAAAGCTTTTAAAGTGATGGTAGTAGGTGGATGTATGCTATTCATGGGCTTAGTATGATTCCATTGATTTTTTCCTTGATAAGGTTATCTATTCTGCTGATTACCTTGACCTTAAGGATGATAAGGCCTATTATTTTGGGAATTCTTCCTTTTAATTGTCACCAAATCATTACCAGAATTTTGCAACAAGGCTTTAAATTCATTCAATTCATTTGAAGGAGCAATAGAATTAGATGATTGGTTGATTGAAGACTGGAATAGGAGCCACTATTGGTTGTGAAGGAAGCTCTGAAAATAAAGGAATTGGTGGCCTAGAAGCTATCTTCCTAGCTTGTATTAAACAATTTTCTACCCCTATGGCTAGGTCATATGCTCCAAGTAAAATAAAACCACCCATTGACTGAATCATAATAGCCATGTTGATGTTAAGATCCCTCAAGAAACATAGAAAGACATACTCAGGAGAAGCGTTGAACAAGGCAAGGATTCTATCCCGAGTCTCGGGAATCTGTAGTTGAAGTTACTCATGAATTCATGAGGTGCCCTTTTAATTATTGTGAATTTTTCTACCACGGATAAATGGTCACTTTTTTCTTCAAAGTGCTTGCATAATTTTTCATCTAACTCATATCAATTATGAATGGAGTTGGGTGGAAATGCTCTATACCACTGCAATACCTTACCCCTTAAGGGAATTGTAAAGCAACCTAACAACCACATTGTCTTCTGTTACATCATGCACTGAGGATATATTTTCCACATCTATGATGTGCTCTGTTGGAGTTGTGGATGTTTCACTAGTGAAATGGGGAATGATTTTCAAGGAATTAACTAGTATATCATCCTTTTGGTCTAAAATTAAAGGGCTACCACCACTAAAAGATATAAAGGGTTGATTCTTAGGAAAAGCCATATAGAATAAATTCCTATGTGTATGAGCAACAAGTGTTCTATCTTGGGAAAATCTACCCATAGGTGGCGTAGAAAATATTCTTGATTCCAATTGAACAATGAGGAGTCCTCATGTGCATGATTTTGACTACTAGCAACTAGGTGATTTGTGCCAAATTTCTGCCCTAAAGTTGAGGTTTCATTCTGAACCACTAGAGTTTGTACAAACTCTCTATTTTGGTAAGCATTTTGATTATGTGCCTATTCACAAGGGTAACACCACTCCTCATCTTGGGCTAGATTATTTTGAACTGGGACCAAAGCTTTTGAAGTGATGGTAGTAGGTGGATGTATGCTATTCATGGGCTTAGTATGATTCCACTAATTTTTTCCTTGATAATGTTGTCTATTCTGCTAATAACCTTGACCTTGAGGATGATAAGGCCTATTATTTTGGGCATGCTTCCTTTTAATTGTCACCAACTCATTACCAAAATTTTGCAAAAAGGATTTAAATTCATTCAATTCATTTGAAGGAGCAATAGAAGTAGATGACTGGTTGATTGAAGACTGGAATAGGAGCCACTGTTGGTTGTGAAGGAAGCTCTGGAAATAAAGGAATTGGTGGCCTAGAAGCTATCTTCCTAGCCTGTGTTAAAAAATTTTCTACCCCTATGGCTAGGTCATATGCTCAAAGTAAAATAAAACCACCCATTGACTGAATCATAATAGCCATGTTGATGTTAAAAGCCCTTAAGAAATATAGAAAAGCATGCTCAGGAGAAGACTTGACCAAGGCAAGGATTCTATCCCAAGTCTTCGGGAATCTGTAGTTGAAGTTACTCATGAATTCATGAGGTGCTCTTTTAATTATTGTGAATTGTTCTACCATGGATAAATGGTCACTTTTTTCTTCAAAGTGCTTGCATAATTTTTCACCTAACTCATCTCAATTATGAATGGAGTTGGGTGGTAATCCTCTATACCACTGCAATACCTTACCCTTTAAGGGAACTAGAAAGCAACCTAACAAGCACATTTTCTTCTATTACATCATGCATTGAGGATATATTTTCCACATGTATGATGTGCTCTGCTAGAGTTGTGGATGTTTCACTAGTGAAATGGGGAATTCTTTTCAAGGAATTAACTGGTATATCATCCTTTTGGTCTAAAATTAAAGGGCTACCACCACTAAAAGATATAAAGGGTTGATTATTGGGAAAATCCATATAGAATAAACTCCTGTGTATGAGCAACATGTGTTCTATCTTGAGAAAATCTACCCACAGGTGGCATAGATTGAGCTCTAGCAGATGGATTTGAGCCTCTATCTCTCCTAATTGTGACAAAGGCTGTCTATCATTTCTTCTTTTGAACACCCAAAATATTGAGAGGGGGGGTGAATCAATATTCTACTAAACCATCCAATTACCAAAGCATACTTAACTACAATAAGAAATGAAAGCATAAGACACCCATAACACACATAACACATGGACACTAGGATTTTTATGTGGAAAACCCAAAGTGGGAAAAACCATAGTGACGATTAGCTCATAATATATTATAATCGATTATAAAATAATACAAAAAGACTCACTGTTCATAGAGAAAAGAAAGATAAAAAAGAAGTGGCTTCATAGCCAATATTTGACCTAATAAAAAATGTATCTATCATATGCTAAATTCAGTTCTTTTGATGCTCAAAAAACTGACTTAATATACTTCATCTAACTTAGATCACAAATCTTTTCTCTGCTCTACATTCGCACACCTCTTCTGAACTTTCACAACTTATTGACTCAACTCTACAAAATTTTGCATCACTGCTTGTATTTGGACCATGTACACATTAATATTCAATGTCTACAAACTCAAAAAAACCTTGTATATATATCAAAATCCATCGCAAACATCAATTAGGTTGGCCTAATTAGATGTATCCCTAAAACATACAAAATGTGCCTTGTTGAAACCTAATTCAAATCAATATGCCTTAAAAAATGTGTAATATAGGTTAGCATCCAGACCAATAATAGATTTCTCTTACATTCACATCACATATTTAACCTCCACAACTCTTTACATACATTAGGTCAGTTAGGCACATGACCTAAAAGAAAAATACTCCAACTGATCATCACCATAGGACACGTGGATCTCCAAATGTCATGTGATGAAATAAACTCCCCTTAAAAATATGAAAACTCATAACACAACTCAAAATAGCACAACATATGCGAGAAGGAAAACACTATATTTTATTGCAACAAATATGAATTGGGATTACAATATGTGGAAGCTCACAAGCTCCCTTACAACATGGGATTCTATGCAAATATAAATTTGCAACAATGGAGTCTTTAGTATCTGGTTATGTAAACCAACAACTCCTCCAAAGCCAACTTCACCAAATGAGCAAGCCTCATATTGAAAGATAGAGGCAGTTGTCTAGAATTCAGGGCAATATAACTCATAATGTTGGCTTGTCTTATGGAGCCTACACCAACCTCATAAAGTAGCTTCAATCAAATATACACAGCTTGAAGGCTTCTCTTGATTAACTGGCTAATCCAATGGGGTAGGGACACCCCCATTGTTAGGCCTTGTATTCCAGGTCCTATTCTATATGGGTGGTTGTCTTCTATCAAATCCTTGTCCGCCAGCTTTCCCCCTATCAAAGTTCTAGCCAGAGGGTTGTCCTCTTTCAAAATTTTGTCCTTTGTCAAAGTGTTGTCCCCTTTTAAAGTGTTGTCCTCTTTCAAAGTGTTGTGCTTGTTGAGGCTCCCGATTTTCCCTATTATGATTGGACTGCATACTCCTTTGATTAGCTTGGAGTTGACTATTTTGATTTCTCAGGTAAGTGACCTCCATGTTCAACTTTTTCACTTGTTTAGTGAATTTGTCCAACCTTTCCTTATTAGGATTATTGTATGGATTTTGGTTCATACTGTTTGGAGGATATCTTGTTGCCACACCAGAGCTTAGTGACTGGTTCAAAACTTTAGAATTCTGCAAATAGGTGGGGAAACCAACCTATGGATGTGGATGGATGGGTTGATTAACACTCTGTTGAGGATAATTAACCATTGGTGAGACTTGATTTATAGGAGGAACTGGATAGGGAACCATAGGCAACTGAGGTATCATATTCATAATAGGAGTGTGGTTAGTAAGGGCCTGATTGAGAGCCTGTACTTTCCTTGGGTGAGCAGTAGGTCCTAATGATGGTAAAGGTCTAGATAAGTGTTGTCTCAGATCGCTACTAACCTTAACAACTTCTGTGTATGCATCAAGCAGTGTATTTGGAGGGTTAGGTCTCCATTTCATGAAGGTAGTTGTCAGGCTATCCAGACCCTCATAATAGACCTCTAAAGTAGTGGCATCATCTACAACATAAGGGATTTGCAACCTAGTATATGCCTGATGGAATTTGTTATTAAAAGACCCTATAGGCTCATTGACCTCTCTCTTGACTTTAGTGAACTGCAAATAGAGCTCATTAGCACTAATAGGAATTTTGAATTTTTGCAAAAATGAAGTCTCAAGTTTAGTCCAATTATGAATGGATCCAAAAGAAAAATGATTATACCAATAGAATGTATCTTCTCCTAAGGAATAAGGAAAGAGCTTGCATGAAACATCCTCATGGTTAATTCCCCTATCCCTAAGACATGTCTGAAAAATCTTGATGTGTTCCTCTGTGATTCTGTTGGGGTCATTAATATGGAACTTAGAGAAAAAATGCTCAGGGTTCTTGGGCATGCCATTGTAATTATTGAAGGATAGTGGAGATGGATTGTTAGCTAGGAAAGCCATTGGCAGAGGTGGAGGTGGTAATGGTTGATTTATGACATGTTGGGGTTGTTGGATGGGAATGGCTTCAAAATCAAATGAAGATGGACTTGATGAAGATGAAGATGAAGGAGATGATGGAAGGGGTTGGGTGGATGATGATTCTCCCCTTCTTTTGGTCCTTCTTGACCTGGTAGGAGCTTGCAACTCTTGAAATTCCTCTTCTCCTGGAGTAGATCTGGTTCTTCTTTGAAATCTTTTAGGAGAAATGGTAGACAAAAATTGATCCAGCTTGCTTATTCAAACCCTCCTAGCACCAATCTGTTGATGGTGTTTTTTGCACAACAACAACTCAAACAAAATATGGAATCCTATCTCTCTTGAAAGGTAAATCTCTATCAAAAAGCCTCAAGAGATAACCCCAAGATCTCTAATTTCAGGTCTTGACAATGCATAAACAACTCAGTGATAAATGTGAAAATGTTGGTAATCACAAAGGGACCTTACTACAAACAAATACTGGATCTTCAAACTTATCAGATTTTGCAATATTTTGATACTTTGAACCCTAAATATAACTCAAATGATAAAATAAATAGCAAAATATGAGGGTTTAAGAGAGAGATTTCTAAGACTAAGCTACTCCTAAGACCAACAATGCAAATGATGAAATACTTGAAATGGACCAATCCCTCAAAACCAATTCTTGCTTAATCCATATGTAATCTGCAATTCCACATAAACAGTGCAATCTTCTAAGGAATTAAAGATTTTCAAATCATGAACATTCATTCATACCAACCCTATTTTGCAATTGAAATGAATAAAACATCCACAATTGAACTAAGCACAACAAATATTACGTCCAGGCTAACTTTACACAGTAACTCACAGTTAGCCAGTTGCTAAAAGTATGGACCAAGGATTGCTACAAACACCGCAAGAATCAAACCATAAACACCATTGAATCATATCTAACTTCAAATCTAACATCTATTTAATATTTTCCAAGCAATTTCAAAAGATAGAATGACTAGAACCATGCAAGATAAATCAACACAAGAAATATCACCAAAGAACAATGTCTTTACTTGTATTCAATCACCCAATCATAGTAACAATTCTAGTATTCTGTGTTACATCACTTGCTCCAAAATAAAACTAACTCCTAGCTCTAACTCTTTCTCTTTCACTTAACTTGCTTCGAAATTCAACTATCTAGGCCCTGCAAATGAGGCGAAATGCCCTACTTATAGAAAATTCATGCTATGTCAACCCAAATAGGGTTACAAAGATGGTCAGCCACAAAACAAGTCAGCCTAGAAAATTCCTAAAATGAAATATAATATTGAATTAAATTCTTGGGACTCTTCTAGGTTGGCTTAGGTTCTCCAATGCAGCCCAGTGCAATGCATGTAGAAAATGAAGAAGAGATAATGGGAAGCACAAATTTTGATGTAGTCACTCATTGGCTGGCCCTTTTTCTTTATCTTGATTCAATTTATCCTACACCTTAAGAAAAATATCCTCCAGGTCGGCCAAAGGTGGAGTAATTAATACTTTAAACCTTCTCTCAATGGATATAATTTCCTTCCTTGATTCTTTGACGACCTTATCCCATTCTACCTTGAGATCCTGATATTTCTCCATGACTTCAATATAGGTAGATGCATCATCTAAATGGTGGGCTGTGATTGGACCATCATTAATTGGGGCATAAAATTCATACCACCACTTCCTTAATTGCTCTAAACTCAAATGTTTCAGTGCATCAACCTTATCTTGAGCCAATAAACTTTGCAACCATTCAAATGATCTGTGTGAATCTCCATAGGTGGACAAGATGTCTTTAATCATACTATATCCTTGGGGTCCTACTCCTTGTAACCATTCATGCGTAGCCTATGTGAAAGCTCTCATCTTCTCAAGCTCACTGAATGCCTCCTTAGGCAACAATCCTTCAGGGGAAAATCCCTCACTTCCTATAGTCTGCAGAGGTCTCAACAGATGTTGAATATATCTATACACATCATTCAATTATTTTTGTAGCCTTTCTTTCTCTGTTGTCTCTTTATCTAACCTCCTAAGGATGGCTTGGGAGGACTCTCGAAACTCTTCTTTCTCTTGATCCTTACTTGTAGGTCCCAAGTTTATTATCTGAATGGTGTAATCTTGAGGGACTATCTCACCTTTACTTTTATCTGCTACATGAGTAGCGATGTGGATAATCCTGTTATCTGCCTCATCCTTGGTGATTTTGGAAATTACCCTAGCCTTCTTTTCTTTCCCTTTTCCAATGTTGGCTAGTAGCTCATCCCAATTTAGAGGAGTATCATCCACAAATATCTACTTGCTCTTCAATCTCTCACTGAGCCAACTAGGAGTAGTGACACTTCACTGGCGTTCATCTTGCTTCTCCTATTCTAGTTGAACTATGGAGGAATCAACATTCAAATATTGCATGGTAGGAACTTCTTCACTCTTTTCCTACCTCTCATCTTTAGCCTTATTCTCCTCTGGATTCTGATTTTCTTCTTGACCAAGTGTCTCTACTCACACTTCATGAGTTGGAGAAGGAGTTTTCTTATGCATCTCTTCTTTTTCCATGATCTTCTCTCCTTCGCCACCAATAGGGGAGTCTACGTATGAAACCAAGGATGAGTAAAAAATATTATCAATCTCTACCTCTGCACTATGAAGATCTCCAACATTAAAGTCTTCTACTTCACCACCTTGATGAGTACCTTCACCAGCAACTTCTGTTCATTCTTTCTCTTCATTATGCAACTCTTGGGTTGAAGGAGTGGCATAAGTATCTTCTTGTTGCTTCACAGTAGAGGAAATTGTAGGGACATCTTCTTTCACCAGACTATCTTTAGGAGATGGAGTTCTAACCTTCCTGGTATAGACTTGTGTCTTTTCCCTAGAACTCTCAACATCTATTAACTGTGGTCATGTTTTCTCTTTTCCTTGTCCCTTAGGGGACTTATTCTGTTTTCTTGATTTTCTTGCCACCCTTCTACTTTTAGGCATAGGAGCATCATCTTCCTCACCTTCTTCCTCATGTTCCTCTTCTTGAGCATACTTCTTTCCTTTGGAGGTTGTGTTTCTCTTCTTTGCAATTGTCTTCCTTTTCTTTCCTTCCTCAACCTCTGCTTGGATACCTTGATTTTGATCTTGAAGGGAGAACTTACCTTTTCTTTTCCCTGTGAGTCTTCCTCATCCTCCTCAAAAGTGAAGTGAGATTCTAAGTTCCCCATTAGATCATAAGTGTATTGCTTCCCTTCACTGTCCAGCTCCCAAATCTTGTGCTTGATCCATAGCTTAGTGTATTTAATCATAGGAGTATTAATTTGTTCCAACTCTGTTTTCTCTTCTTCCAACTAGTCAATCTCACCTATTGGCTTGTCTTTAATTGACTCATAATCATGGATTTGTATCACTTCTCCATCATTCTGAATCTAATTGGGGATGACCTTGATGCTATATAATCTGATCAAATTGGTTGGCAACCTAGAGAACCTCTTTCTTCTAACCTCCAATTCATCCTTACAGTTAGCCCAATAATCCTAATATCATCTTTATGCCTAAAGTCTTTGCTGGCTTTCTTTTGTGCATCTCTTGTTCTATCAAATCTGGACCTCTTAGAGTGGAATGCCAAACCAAGAGTGCTCATCTCTTCTTCAGAGGAGTGTGCTATAATCAGGGAAGGGAAAGCCTCATGGCCTCCTATTCTCAATGGAAAATCATTGCCAAAACTAGTTTTATGCATGTGGTTCTTCACAATAACATCAAAATCAGAGATTTTCCTAGTAACTTTTAAAAGTATGATGTGACTAGTCAGATACCTAGGCAATCTATAAGGAGCTCTCTGACATCCATCAATCCTTATGTAGGAGAAGGTGGGAAATTGAATGAACCATGCCCCAAATTTCTGGATCAGCTCCTTGGCAGCATCAAAAATCCTTACATGCTATGCTCCTTGGAGTAACCTTGTGATATACATGGTGAATGCATCATTCACCCTTCTATAACTAGAACTGCCCAAATGTAGTTGTGGATAGACCTCATAGATCACATCTTGTCTGAAGACCCCTTGAGTGCTCAATCTCTTGTATGGATGAAATCTTTCCAATGCATAGACCAAGTAGGATGTCATAGTGAAGCTCTTGGTCTGTAGTACATTGCACAATTGCTCATGGATCATGGCACTGATTATACTTGCCCAATGATAGTCTATATCCTGCTCCATTATCACTATTGTGTAGAACATCCAATTTTCAAATACTCCTACATTCTTCAAACCCATCACTCTGCTGAGAAGAGTGATTGCATCATAGTACTATGACTTGAAATTTATCTTGAACAATTGCTTTGGAAACTTGGAATAATGTGCCTTAGGTTTCTCCAGCCAAGAGTTAATAACTTATAAAGCCTTGTTTGTATCCTCTGCATAGTTCTTCTTGGCTATATCCATATCAAAATGCACCATATGGAGCCTGTTATGCCCTGCATAACCACCCCATTTTATTCTAGAACAAAATGGGCCCCCCCTTCTCTTTTTGCTTTCGTTGCCTTTGTTTATTGGCTTTGGTCTTGGTTTTTTTCCTTCGTTTTCCTCCTGGGTCTGTATTCTGTTTTATCTAAATTTGGTTCTGCCTCAGTTAGAATTCGGGTTTTCTCTTGAGTTCGGGATTTTCCACCCCATTCGGATTTTCTCGGATCTCGCTCGAACTCCGGCTAAGCGCTGTTGTTTAGGGATTTTTGGTCTTCACAGAATTCCGCGTGGACTGTATTTTCTCAAAATCCCCAAGGCCTCCGGGGAGATGCACCTTCTTCGCAGATTTATTTCTCCTCTGGATTTTCTCAAAATTCGTTGTTCCCTATTTTTTCCGGGTTTGTAGGAATGTCTTCTCCTTCGCGGAAATTCGTCCCGCGGGGATTTCCCTGGAATCTGATGGAATGTGAAGAAATATGGAGTAGTAGGACTGGTTCATAAATGATGATGCATTTTATGATTCATTTATGCTATTTTGAGATCTCGCATGTTGTTCCTTGATGTTAATGATCAGATTAAGTTTCTAATGGGTGTTTTCATGTTTATTCCACTAGAATATGCCTGGCTTAGAATTCTCCGAAATTCCTCCCTGGCTTGGATTCTGTGGGTTGACCTCAAACCCAAACTATTTGAATGATCATTTTGTTCGAAGATTTAATGACACCTTACTAACATAGGATTCATTTTAATGATGATTTTGATTAATTAACTTCTGTTTGTGTGATCTTTACTGTGGTTTTCTTTGTTCAATGCAGGATTAAATCGCACACATGATGATATTTTCCAACGGGGCTCAGTTGGAATGCTTTCCTCAGTCCAGTTGGTCATAATTTTCCTTGAAGAAGAAAGTTGGCAAGACCTTGCGGATATCTTGCCGACTACCAGTGCATTCTGTTGATAAGTGTCTGTGTTTCCTATCGGCAAGACCTCAGGGAGGTCACGGTGATTTGAGTTCACATGCAGATTCCCATCGGCAGGACATCGACCATCTTCCCGATGACCAAGAGTTTCCCATCGGCATAAGAATCTCCTTCGGAGAAAGGTCTTGGCGAGATCTTTATGTCTCACCAACCGGTGGCAGTGGGATCCATACATTGGTGGGAGATTTTCTCTTCTCCAAGAAGTCTCGATGAATGCATCAGGTCTCGCCGACAAAGAAAAATAGGATTTCTTCGGAAAAAGGTCTCGGCAAAGGGATTTTGTCTTGCCGAAATGAAATAGGACCACCAAAAGATAATGCCCTCGCTGGGAGGTCTTCCCGACAAGTCATGTCTCGGCGAAAAAGGATGGAGGTGGTGTCAGCAGGAAGTCTTGCCGATCAAGCAAGCTCTCCCTGAACTCAAATGAACTCTTGGCGAAGTGGGGAAACTACGGTATAGGATCTCAGCGAAGGAGTAAAGGTCTCGGTGATAATTTTTCCTTCGTAAAAAGGTCTGGTCGATTAGCGTATGTCTCACCGAAAAGGTAGGAGGAGCCTGGAGAAAGTTTGCGCTCGGTGAAAGGAAGCCTCAGTTGGTGTAAAGTCTCACCGACCAAAGGAAGTCTCAGTGACACGGAGGAAGCTCGCCGAGAGAAAGGTGACTTTGGCAAGATGTTTCACTGACGGGGTGAACTCTTACTGAAGTAAAGCAGTATTGGAAAAATAGAGTGGCTTTGACAAGAGGTCTCTCCGATGGGGATATCTCAGCGAAAGGAAACGAGTTCAGCGAAAGCTCTTGCCGATGATCCCTAGTCTGGGCGATAGAGGAATGATCGCGGCAAAGGACAACAGCGTCACTGTGAGGTCTCCCCAACCATGGGAAGTCATGCCTACATGAAGGGAGGTCCCACTGAAGGACATTGAGCTTGGAAAAGGATCATGCCTTTGCCAAAAGGTCTTGGCGAAGGAAGAAAGTCACACTGAAGCAAAAAGGACTCGGGCTTGGGGGAGTAAGGATGGACTCGGGGAGATGTCTTCCCGAGTGCGTTGGTCTTGCCGATAAGAAAAGAGGAGTTCGGGGTAAGATCTCCCCAAAAAGATGAGGTCTCCCCGACATGAGAATGGGCCCACCAAGAGATAAAGAAGACTTTGCTATGAGGTCACAGCGACGAGCGATAGTTTCCCTGACATGAAAAATGTGATCGCTGAAGGATCCTAAGGTTCGCTATGATGTCCCACTGACTAGTGACTGTCTTTTCGATGGTTTTCACAAGCTCGATATGACTTCTACAGCTCGCCAAAATGTCTTGCCGACTGACTAATGTCATGCCGATGGTTGCTAAAAGTGACATAATCTCATCAGGGAGACACGATGAGTGTTTCACTGACATGTGATGCCATTCAAACCACCTTTGACTGCCCGAGAAGCTCACGTGGTGTATGTCTAACCAATCAGAGGAGGCTAAGAGGAGTCACTGGTGATAGTTTGACTGATTAACTGTTCCCGCGAGGGAAGACCAATAGAATGCAAGTGAAATGGATTCCTTCTGAGATCCAAAGGTGATGGATCGGCTCGAGTGAAATGTTCAAATCTATAGGGAGGCCCGGTGATGCTTTCGGAAGATGTTCAGTGTGCGGAGAAGTCCAGAGCATGAAGAAGGAAAAAGGAAAGAAGCAACCACAAGTCAGGGAGGACAACTATGAGGTCTGTTGGCAAAGGGGCAGATTGGTATTAATGGAAAAATGCTTTGGAGCTTTCAAGACAGATTTCATAAAGAGTTTGAGTATGGACATGCAGATAGATGAGATAATGTTACAGCTACAAAAGATCTAAAGGCCTCTCCCGAGGTCAAGCCGTCATCAACATGGATAGCAGGGCTACACATTGAATGCAAGATTGACTCTCTTCAGAAAAATCTAAGAGCCGACTCTCCAGGCAGCAGATATTTTGTGAACCCTAATACAGGGTGACATCGCATTCTTTTCATACACTCTGTATATATAGGCCATTCTGGCCTCTTTGAAAGGTTAGACAGTTAGAGGTAGAGAGAACTAAGGGAGAAAATAGAAGATATAGTGTTAGAACATATAGTCAGAAGAAAATCTAGGAGTTAGTCAGTTAACAGAAGGAGATAGAGTTGCATAATGAGAGCTTCTTTTGTATTCTTATCTAGTAGTAAGATTCAGTATTGGTTGTAATGTATTTTCCAAGTTCTCTTAGTGTAGTTGGAAACAATTTGGAATCACAGATTCTCTGTACACTGGTGATTGTGCCAACTTTGTAAATATTGATTATCTGTTTCACTAACAGTAGAAGCAATCAGAGTTTAATCTACTTCATATTCCTGGGTGATATTTGCTTTAAGTTAATCATTTGATTTGAGAATCTTTCAAGGATAGAAATATTTTTTTTTGTTCTGTTTAAATGATAACTTAAAATATGTTATTTGAATTAGCACTGTGAATGAAAGAGGTTGTGTGTCAATCACAAGTTTACTTTGTTCTGCATTATTAGTTAATAAACTCCTTGAAAGGTAGCAAGTCTGGTTAATTTAGAAGGATTGTCATTCTTTTCTATTCCAAAGCTCTGACCTATCTTTTGTTGTTTCTTTAAAAACCCCAGTTAAATTAGGTTTTAGTTCATGCTTGATCTTAGAATGATCCATAAGCTCAACACCAACATGCCCCTTGAACATTACTGTTACATTGACTAATTGAGCAACATTAGCACAGTTGATAACCAACTATAAAGACCTTGAGAGCTAAGATATCCATGTGTTGTCTTTCTCTTTCAGGAGAAATAGGATAGCAATATTTTGTTTGCATGTTGATTGTGCCAAAAGGACCGTCAACAGAACCTATTTGGCATATCAAATGTTTGGGCCACTGAAACATGAGAGAAGTTTTCTAGCACTCTACCTTGTGGACTGATCACCCTTTGTGTGCATGGATCATAATTTTTGGCACATTCTAAAACCAACTCATAGCACTACACTGTAGAAGGAAAACTAGCTACATGATCTAGCCCAGAGCTCACCAATCTTCTTGCCAACAAAGGAGGATCCTACATCGCCATCCTGGCCTTGAACGACTCATAGTCCCATCTTCCAACATTTGTATCAGTCACTTCTAACTAGATGGAGGCTAGCTTGCTCTCAAGAACCTTGCTCTTCATGTCCAATTTTATCCTTTCTGCCTCTGAGATAGAGGATCCCTCAGCATCAACATCTGTTTGTTTTCCCTAGACTTTGCTAGCCATTACCTTGCTTGATTCAGCCTACACTCAACAAAAGATCATAATAAATATCTATTACAACATGAGTATTAGAGTTAGTCCATCACAAATATCCTATTCATCATGCAAATAAGCACAAAAAATAATCAAAATCCTTTAAAACATCATTAAGCGCAATTCTATAACAGCTCAAAATTTTCAACCCTCCATGGAATTCAGGCCAGAAGGGAATCTTGGGGATTTCCAAACCAAGTGAAATTTAGCGATGAAAGCACAATACTCACTCAAAAGGTTACTCAATCATCATTATAAATCAAGAAACAACATAATTCCCCTTTTAATCATTCAAATCAATCATGTGATGCAAAATCATTAAGTATTAATTCATGCATTCCCTCAATTCCTCATTTCTATCAGGTTTTCGGGAAATTCTGTCAGGGACAAAAATCCATGAATTTGGTAGGACTTCACATGTTTTTAGGAAAAGGAGGGAGTGGTGGAAAAACTGGGGATTTCCAGAGGAGGTAGAATTCTACGAAGTTAGCATGGTTCTCGTGCTTATGCACATTTTCGGGAAAATGATGAGGCAATGAAAATTCAAGGAACTCCTAAGGTAATGGAAATCCTCGAGATACTCGAAATATTGAAATATTTGATTTCGTCAGGATTTCACCCAAATTGATCAAATGATCATGAATTTTGGGAATTGGGCTCAAATGTTGTTTGCCTCAAATCATCGATTGATGGACTAGATCTAGGATTAACTCAAAGACAACAGGGTGACCTTGGAAACAAATTCAAAATTGAAACTCTAGGGTTTCGCCATGAACACATAGTTTCAATCCCAATCTATTCTCATACTCAACTAACTAGGATAAATCCCTCTGAAATCTCCAAAGAAAATTTATCATCAAGTGTAAATGAAAATCAACAGCTCAAATCTACCCAAGATATCAAATCTATCGAATGCAAAGGATCCAAAATCAAAACCCTAGGTCAAATCAAAATCATGCACAAGATCAAATTTAGGGGGGAGGGAATCCAGCAATGGATGGCGCAATAGAATCATCAAATTAGTCAGGATGGTCATACCGATTTTAGAGGAAGCATTAAAAGAAAAAAGGGGGGAGGTAACCCTAGTTTAATTCGCAGACTCTCAACACACTGAAATCCAAGTTCAAAGCACATCCAAAACACCAGATAGCCATTGATACTCATCAGTTGAAAGTAAAGGCACTGTAAACATACCATGGGTGAAGAGAAAATCATGAAGATAGTGATTGGAAAGAATCTCCGAACTCAAGCAAATACAAATGGTACCAGAAAGACATCACCAAAGCAAGCGATCCAAAGCTCAAATGCAAGACTCACATGCAATGCTCAAAATTAAAGCTCTTCCAAATTCAAAGCAAGACAAATGAAATCAATTCACAACATAAAACTCCCTTAAACTTCATTAAACATAATCTGCAAAGCCCTTACGAAAGTATAAATGTAGTGAAAAGACAACCCAGAATGAGTTTTGGGAATCCGAGGGCCTGAAGGAATTTCGGGGATTTGAAGACCTGAAGGAATTTTGGGAAAATCCAATAGACATGGATTTTCGTGAAGAGTCAGAATCTCTGAAGCACAATGTAAAGTAGTCCCCATTGGGTATCTAGGGCATGAATGGAAATCAAGGAATTTCGCCTAGGGAGAAAATTCCCGAAATAAGAGAAAAACCCAAAAACTGCCCCAAGACTTAGGATTTTCAAAGTATTACTTCAAGGGGTCATTTTCATGAGAAAAGTAAACATTCAAGGGCATCTCAAAGTCTCTAAATTTCACAATCAGAGGATCAAAAGAACCAAAGGCCAAAGCAAGAGAGGGTCCCTACTTTTAGTGGGGCGTGTGTGCAAAAATTGCACAACAGGGGGGGAAGATGTGAATACTTTGCCCATGTGTAGGTCCATGCTAGTCTACGTCAACAAAATTTAAATTGAGCCAATTTGAATTCTGAGTGAAATGACAAATCGTATGTGTGAGGTGACACCAACCACCACTGCCATTTTTCTCCATCATACTTTATTACTCCTTTACTGCCACTATTGATCTTGTCATAATCTTAAGTCGCCAAAAGGTAAAATAGAAAAAAAAAAAAAAAGGTAAAACAGAAAGGGAAACTTCATACAACATTGGCATTAGTAATTTAGTAGTGTTGTAGGAAGGAAAAATTTGCAGAGTGATTTTTTATTGCAGAAAATGGGAAGTGGGTTGATTCGAAATGAACCCACAGTTCATGATGTATTACTACAAGATGCACCCTACTAGGCCGAATTCAGAAACTGTGGGTGGTTAGACTATTTCATGAAGCTGAATGGTTTTAATGAAGACATTGCATTAGAATTTTCCCAGAAATTGTCTGAGGCAAAGGCCATGGTAAAAGGGCTGGAGGTCATGGCGACTGAAGAAAGGATTACAGAAGTTACAGGGTTGCCTACTGACGATGAAAATTACCCTGCTTCCAGAGACGCTAGGTCAGCTAGGGCCGAATTTACAGAACCTGGTGACCCTCCATTGAGTGTGGAAAAAAAAGGTGCAAAGAGAACCTCTCTACCCGATCCATGGAAGAAAATAGTTGTTTATGTTATAAAATACATCACTTGTGAAGGTTTCCAGTCGAATCTACATTCCATGCACTTCAAACTCTTGAATCACATGAGGCATGAGAGGAGGATGAATGTGCAGAATGTGCTATACCACCTTCTTTCAATGATGGCAACCGAGACTCAAAAGGTAGGGACAATTCTATTTCCCAACATTGTTTGATCAAATTGTTAATTGAGAAGTCTCTGCATGATGTATCTGAGGTGATTTGGGAAGAATTCATAAATATTGATCAAATTAGACCAAAGAATTTATGACCTAGGGTTTTACCTCAACCTCATAGGTCTAGCAAGAGATTGAGCATGATTGAAGCCACTCTTGGTGCTTCAACCTCTAATGCAGGCCCTAGTATAAACCCTCTTGCAGTAGAACAAACCATAGAAATTAGTTCTTTTGAGACAAAGCACTCAGACAAAGAAAGTTCCTCTCCATATTCTAATGATGATGTTCCTCTTGGAATCCTATTAAGAACTAGGGCACAAAAGAGAGAAGTAGAAATAAGAAAAGGAAAAGCTAAAAAGTAGTCGATGAAAAAAGAAGTACCAAGCTCTAAGAAGCAAAAGGTTGACACTATTCATCTTGCATCCAAAGAAAAACATGAAAGCCCTCCTAGAAAATCAAGACAAGTCAGACCAGCCTTCGATATGCCTCCACAGGAAATCCCTAAGCCTAGAGAAATAGCACATGGGGACATAGAAGCTCCAATGGGGTAGGTGAATGTCGAGGAAGAGGACATACTTGAGAAAGAAGCAAACATAACACTGGAAAATCTTGTTGATATTGTAGAACAAGTTGAGAATCAAGGGTATGAGGAAAATCAGGAGTTCTTGTAGCAAGAATTCCTACAACATGAGCAAGAATAGGAAAAAGGGGCCCTACAGCCAGAATTGGGAGAACAATTAGTACCCCTGCAGCCAAAATTGACTAAACAACCCGAATCCCTACAACTAGTACTATATGGAGAGCAAGCATCAGTTCCATGAATTTTTTTGGTAGGAATACATAACCCCCCTGATTTTACAGTACACACAGCAATTCCACTGACTTTTCAGCCACCAATCCTGATGTGGCCTATGCCAAATTTTAGGTATTACCACTATGATATTGTTGTAGAGAGATAGAGATGGAACAAATTGGACAGAAAACAAGGGTTCTATTTGGATCCTAATTCACGCACAACAAGCACTGATGTAGGATAGTTGGCGGTTGCAAATTTCAGGGCATTGACTAAAAAGAAGAACCCTTCCCCTGTTGGAGGATCAACAAAACCTTAGGTTGGGGGGAGTATTGAGTCTAATTTATGGTTTAATTTTGGTAGAATTTATGATCTATTTGCTAAAGTTGTCATGGACCTTGATGTTTGAATGTTGATATTTCCTCAAAACCATAGACATTAGGCCTAATTTTATTTTTGCAAATCTTTAATGACATTGACATGTTATATGGACTATCTGTGTTAATTCTACATGTGGATTAATGAATGTTCTTTAAGATAGTTGCAAATATGTGATTATTGTGCATACTAATATTGCCATGCAGATATGATTAGAGGCCTACGAAATGGAGGAAGACTCTGAGAACTAGTCATTCATTGTAACAATCAACAAGGTGGCCATTCGAAGATCAATGGAGGGAAGACTCTCGATGGTGGGAGATTCCTCATTTAAATCAAAGTTGTAACCACCTTGTAAATTGTATTTATTGTTGTTGAGCAAATATAGGCATTACTGTTGTGCTAAATCTGCGTTAAGGCAACATGCTTGACCAAATTTCGTGCATGAGTAACCACCTCTCCACTTTTCATGCTTTCCCTAAAGTGGCATCTCCCTAATTTGTTGGAGTTGACCGCCTTGCTAGGTGATTAGTTAGTAGCTTCTTTTCCTATAAATAAGACCCAAATGCTCCTTCTTAGGAGGTTGCTTAATCTGATGATGTACTCACATTCTTAAATTTTTAGCAATACAATCATGATGCTCTATTATACTTGTGTTTTCCCATGAATAAAATGAGTTTATAAGTTTGTGTACCTAAGTTTACATTTGTCTTAAGGGATACTCATCCAAGGGGGCCCACTTGGTGAGAATTTTGTCCATTAGTTTAGTTATTATTTTATGTTCAGTAATTAGTTAAGAATCTGGCACTAATTGTTCTTACAGCTACTAGAGTTCCATTCTGTGACTATTCCTATAGCCAAAGCAGAAAGAGTAGTTTCTTATTTTTTTTTTCAAATTTTCATTTATGTCATGCATTTCAGCTTAGTATAGTTGTTAGTTGGTGTTCAACATTTATGTTATTCCTTTCCAAGCAATTTACTTTCAACATTGTGTCTTTCTTAGCTGTAGAATAAAAATGGCTACTTTGGATCCTTAGTGCACATATTGTTTTGAACCATTTCAAGTTCACGTCCCTAGGTTGAAAAGTTAAATGCACCTTCATGATGATTGAAATGGCTATTCGGTTTAGATGTCCAATCTCTGAATCACAGTTGTAAAGGCTTAGTTGTTAAATCATTTTTGGAGGCCAATGGCATAATCAGATGGATCTATGTGAATATGGAAAGGGAGTTCCCAATTAGGGCCTTTGAGCACATGGGCATGCGTTAAGGCTATTTTTAAATCAAAGAATGCTTTATCATAATCCTCTGTCCACTGGAACTCATCATCGTTAGTTAGAAGTTTATAAAGTGGTGCTGCCATCTTACTAAAATATTTTATGAAGTGCCTATAGTATCCTACATGTCCCACAAAACTTCTAACATCTTTTTTCATGATAGGAATAGGAAGATTGGTAATCACCTCAATCTTGGTTGGGTCCACTTGAATTCCTTTATGAGAGATATAATTGCTAAGGACTACTCCTTCTTGCATCATGATAAAGCATTTCTCATTGTTCAAGGACAGATTATGGTCCTCACATCTCTGCAAGACCTTTCTTAGGTTTTCTAATGCTTAAGCAAAATCAATACCATAAGTGGTAAAATCATCCATGTAGATCTCCATACAATCATGTGAAATATCTAAAAATATACTAATAACTGCTCTTTGAAAGGTTGCAGGTGCATTACATAAATGAAATGGGAGTACTGAATAGGCATAAGTCCCCCAAGGACAGGTAAAAGTTGTCTTTTCCTAATCTTTAGGTGCAATATGTATCTAATTATAACCACTGAATCCATCTAGGAAGGAAAAATACTGCTTATCTGCAAGTGAATCCAATACCTGGTCTATAAAAGGAAGGGGAAAATGATCCTTTTTGGTGGAAAATTTTAGTTCTCTATAGTCAAAATAGACTCTCCATTTACCTCCCTTCTTAGGAACAATTACCAAAGGGAACACCCATTGGCTATTTGAGATAGGGTTGATAAATCCTGCATCCAATAACTTCTATAGTTCTCCTTTTATAATCTCTCTCAATGCAAGGTTGATTCTCCTTTGTGGTTACCTTACTGGTGTGCATTCATCTCTAATGTAGATCTTATGAGTATAGCGCTTGGGATCCAATCCTTTAATGTCGTGGTAATCCCATGCAAATGCATGCTAATGCAACTTCAAGAGGTTTGTCAGGGACAACTGCTACTCTTGACTCAGCTTGTTGTTAATATTCAGATGTTTCCCTTTTGAAACTTGTACTTGTGTGGTCAACTCAATCATGGTTTTTTCATTGATGCTTGGAATTTTTAATTCATGTGGCAACAATGTATGAAGCATATCTATTGCTGCAAGAAATTAAAGTGTAGGAGGAGTGGGCAGAAGTGTCTACAATGGACATGCAAAACCAAATTCATGAGTGGATGATTATTCATGCACTTCACAATGGTTCTGAATATATGGGATAATATTTCATCTTCTTCTTGAAGTTGCATGAAAGGAATTATTCCTATCATCATGATTTGTGCCATGGAATTGACCTCCCCGGCCTCTTCTCCAACATGTGGCCATATGGAGTTGTCCATATCATGGGATGGTTGAGCAGGAGGATAGAAGAAAAACTTCTTAGTTCTTCTCCCATAAGAAATAGTCATGTCCCTTAACCAACATCCAATGTAAACATCTGTTTTAGCTAACCACGACCTACCCAGAATAATGGGATACCCTCCCAATGTAGCTTTAGGGGAAAGGATCATGAAATATGCTAGGTACTCCCAAGAGTCTAGAGTAACAACAAGGTCTTCTACTATACCATCTGGTTTGACAGTGGAACTATTAGCAAGTTGTAGGACAGTAGGAGTAGGTCTCATATTTGCAACATCCAGTTGTTGCAAGATATCCTTAGTCATCACATTAATTGCTGCTCCCAAGTCTATTAGATCATTCTTTACTTGGATTCCATTTATAATGAATCCTACCACATGACTTCCTGGGTCAGTATATTTAGCAACAGTGACTTTCCCAAGCATGATATCTGCCAACTATCCCACCACATTAATAGTAGTGGGGTCCTTTTTCCTCCTTGGCTTTTTGAGACATGCTTCCTTGATTGCTTTACTATATATGGGGACATCTTTTATGGCCTAGAACAAGGGTATCTTAACACATATGTGTTTCAACTGATCCAAAATATCAAAGGTTGTTTCTTCCTTCTCTTCCTTTTGTTTAACAACTTCTAACCTTTGAGGAAATGGTGGGTCTTGATCAAATTGTTGAACTGGTTTGAGATTCTTGGGCATAGTTGACTGAGCAGGGATATTAGATAGATTTTGATGCTCCTCTTCTTCCATAGGAAGCTCTATGATAATAGGAGAGGAAGGCGATGACAAAGTGGTTCCTGAACGTAGATGAATATCACTCACACTCATAGCATATGTAGGAAATTGATTAGGATTTGCAGAGTAGATAGGTTGTTGCTGTAGTGTTTTATTTGGGTTAGGTGTGGGTTGAGCTGGTAATTGAGTAGGTCTAGGTGTGCTAGAATTTGAGCTAGTAGGAAGAGGCATTATGGTTGGTTGCTGAGGCTGTGGAGGTGGTTGCATGTAACGAGGTGCCTGGTTTGGCCATTGTTGTCCTTCCCTCTATTGGGATGTTTGCTATCAGTTTCTTGGAGGTTGCTACCACTGAGGTGGAGAGTTTTGGTAATTGGGCCAAGTATTTAAAGGGTTGTTCCAAGGCTGAGGTGGATAGCCTCCATAGTTGGATGGGTATGGGGGTTTCCATTGATTACCAAATGCATAAGAATTGAAATAAGGTCCACTAAAAGGTAATGGATCTGGTGGCATACCTTGTCTTGGGGCCCATGGTCTTCTTTGTGCAATGTAGAAAACTTGATCATCATCAACCTAAACAGGCCTAAATTCATGTGGAATTTTCTTGTTGTCAATGTTGGCTACCATTTTGCATCTGTAGTCCTTCTTTTTCCTGCAATGCAGATAATATTCTACCAACATTGCTTCTTCCTCCTCTTGTTTCTTCTTTGCTTGAAGAGTATCTAGCTAAGTAGCCATATTTTTGATGATATCTTGCTTGAAATCTACCAACAAATGAGTAATTTCCATCCTTGAAACTCCATTAGTGGAGGATTTACCCATGGAAGATTGGTAACCTCTTCCTTTCTTTAGAGGTGCCTTGGAATAATTCTGACCTATCTTCTTAATATCATCCCAGGGGACTTGGGTGATATCTCCTCCTCCTATTAGGTCTAGAGCATCAATGCAATTTTCATTGATCCCTCTAAGGAAGAGCAACTTTTGAGACTCTTCATTGAGTGCATGATGTGGAGATTTCTGTAGGAAAAATAGGAACCTTGAAATATAGTCCTCCAAACTTTCATCTTCCTTTTGCTGCATCCTGAAGATATCATCTCCTCATATCATTTCCCCTACAATATTCTTTATACTTCTCAAGAAACTTTGTTTTCATATCATCCCAAGTCTCTATGGTTTCCTACCTAAGCTCATAAACCATCTTAATGCAACCTCTTTCAAGGTGGTAGGAAAAAAATTAAGCCCATGAGCATCAATAGTATAGTCATAGCTTCTGTAGAGGATATCAAACTCAAAAAAGAAAGTGTCAAGGTCTTCTGTTACAAGCCCATAGAATTTAGGAAGAACTAAAGCAGGGATGTTCTTGAGGTTATCAACTTCATTCTGGTGGGTGATAGGAAATGGAAAAGATGGTTGGTTAGGTCTATTTGGATTTTCACTAGCCATATTTGCTTGATGGAGTGCCAAAGAAAATGGATTCTCAATTAGGTTTTGGGAAGCTTTCTCTTCAAAGGAAGTTTTAGAACTGGTCAAATTGGGAAATGCATTAGCAAAAGAATTTTCCTCCTCTTCTTCTTCGTCTCTTGGTAGATTTTGAAACTCAACTAGCTGGTTATTAGGATTAGGGTCATTAGGAAGGAATCTCCCATGAGCATCTCTTCTCCTACATCTATTCATATGGTATTAACTGAGTATCAACCAACTCACACAAAGAATTGGTGAAAGAATAGCAGATCATTACTTTTCTCAAATGAAGGATATGCTAGGAAAAAACTTCAAAGATACTAAAACAAGAAAGAAACTAGAAATGACTCCAAAGAACTTCCTAGTTTGAAACCATCCCCAACAATGGCACCAAAAATGTTGGCCTCCTCTAATGTTTCAATAACTAAGCCCTTAAAGTTGTAACTTAGAGATTACATATCTGCACTAAGTAGTTATCTTGCTCATTATGAAGGTTCATTTCATTTTCAACCCAGGGACATGAACTTGAAATGGGTCAGCACTGTCTATGCTTTAGGAATCAACTGTAGTCATCCTTATCCTATAACTAGAAAGGAAACAGTACTAAAAATAAAATGTTAAAGAGAAATTAACATAAGTACTGAGCATGAATCAACAACTAAACTGAGCGTCAACAATTGAACTGGAATGGATGATAGAAATAGAAATCTTAGCAAACAGACATGAAGTCACTTTGTTTGCCTTGGATGCAGGAACAATCACAGAACAAAGTTACAACAGCTGCAAGAACAGACAACTACTCATACTATAACTAATTACTGAACATAAAAATAACTATTAAACTAAATGGATGGAATTCTCAACAAGTGGCCCCCCTTGAATGATTCTTCCCTAAGCTAACTCAGATGCAACAAATCAAAGTATAATTTTTTTCATTGGAAACATGATTACATCATATTAGCAATATGACTGTATTACTTGAAACTGAAAATGCAAGTACAATCTCAAAACATCCAACCTTGTGAAAAGGGGCATCTAACCATTATTTATAGAGGAAAAGCCTCTAATTAACCTAACTAACTAGGCAGTCGACTCCAATAGAAAAGGAGGACGCCATTTATTGAAAGCATGAAAATGAGGGAGGAAGTTATGCATGCACCAGATTTAGTCAAAGCATACTTGCCTCAATGAGAATCCAACACAACAACACCTCGTAGATTTTATCAACTAGCAGACATGATCATTTAAAGGTAAGTCACAACTTCCACATGAGTTCGGAGTTTCCCTCCATTGGAATTTTCACTCCATTGACCTCTTTAATGACCATCTTTTTGACTTCTTTAGCAACCAACCAACTAGCATGAACTCCTTCTACCTTGCAATCTTCATTTATATCTACATCTTGATGTGAACCTGCATAATGATATTAGCATGCACAAAAAAATTGTATATCCATAATCACCTTAGAATAACATTTATTCAATCACATGTAAAATTAATATAGATATATCACATAGCAGGTTAATATTATCAAAAGTCACAAGGATAAGTTCATGCCCAAGGTTCATAAT
The DNA here is from genome assembly GCA_007258455.2 of Sequoia sempervirens. Classification (NCBI taxonomy): domain Eukaryota; kingdom Viridiplantae; phylum Streptophyta; class Pinopsida; order Cupressales; family Cupressaceae; genus Sequoia; species Sequoia sempervirens. The sequence goes on from VDFB02038476.1 coordinate 111,616, forward strand.
TTTAGGGAAATAACATAGAGTGTCAATAACCGTGTGCTAAAGTCTATAGTAACAATAACAAATATATGATAAACCCTATCAAAATTGAGCCATTATTTGGACTCATCATTCACCAAAATGAAACATAGAAAAATAGGTTCACCTTGATATGAAATGATAACAAGGGGGGTATGATGCACCTATCTTCCTTAGTTCATTAGGAAAAAGAGATCCCTTAGGGTAAGATTTACTTTCAACCATTAGGTGATTCAATCTTAATGGATATCTTGTTGTTTTGCTTATGACTAAGCATAGGGTAAATCGACCTAAAATGCACTTTTGGGAGATGAATGAAAAATACCAAATGAATGCAATTATGCAATGTAACACTTGAAACATCAATTTAAAACATTTATCTGATAGAATCCAGAAAGTTTCAGTAGATCTAAGATGAGTATGAATTTATACACCTATCACAAAAAGCTACTGTTGAGTGTCCTCCTGGGACAGGTTTTCCCTAGGGTGAATGAGTCCTAGGAGGACACTCAACTTTGCAAAGTTTTAGTAGATATGAGATGAGTATGAATTTATACACTTGTCACAAAAATCTACTATTGAGTGTCTTGGTACAGTTCACCCTAGGGTGAATGATAATGTTGACAACTTGCAAAATTGCACTTTTGATCAATCTTCAATCCTTCTTCACCTGCAAATCTGCAAACACAAAGAGAGGGAAAAATTGTTTATTTTTGGTGAATGGGGTTTTCCCTTGGTCAAACCCTATTTTGGTAATTAAACCTTGAAATGAAATAAAAAATGAATGGAATCAATGATGAATGAACACTTACTTGTTACAACTCACCAAACCATTAAATGAAGATCCTTGAAGGATTGAAATCTAACACATCCCTCCAAGGTCTTGATCTTGCATGGATGGCTTGATTCGATGCTTTATTTGATAGCTTGAATCTTGACTTGAATGCTTAAAACCTACATCACAATGTTAGCTCTAAAAACATGCATGAATGCAAATAACTTTGACATGATGATCTTGATCTTGATTTCTATTGTAGATGCTTGATAAATTTTCTCTTAAATGATCTTGACAATAATATTTACTCATATGAAAGTTTCCCTCTTGATTCCTAATGTTGAATTGATAAAATAACCTTGTATTTATAGGCATTTTTATAATGTCCCCTTTTGAGGAAACCCAAATTTTTGCTCTAGAAATATAAGCTAGTATAGTTAGGGTTACAACTTATCAACTAAATACTTTAACTAGATGAATCTCGGTTTAGGTCCTACAAATCATGTTACATAATGTTGGAATATAATTCACATAATTAGACATATAATAAGTGCTTATCTATTCATATCATGTAAATATTTTAAACGACATAATATTTATAATTGACATTGAGAGTTGGATCATAAGGAGAGTGGATGAAAAGCATGATAGGTCCACCCGAAGCTATCACACCAAGCCCAAGAGTGGATATACCATCCCTCCTGGCCCTCACTTGGTGCATTTAGTCATTCCACATGGGGTGGTCTACTTGGTGGACAACTTGTATCTACATGCCCTATCCTTGTTATCTTGTCCACCCCTCTTATGGTTGAAACCCCTTGAATCAATCCCATCAATCAATCCATGTAGAGGCTAGGAAAGAGCTTACTATAGGAGGCCCATAAACATCTCTTCCTAATCCCAAGAGTGAAATCACCCCCTTGTCTCTAAGAGGCGCACTTAGCCATTCCATCATGGAGTGGCATACTTAAGAGGACATCTAGTATCTTGTCAACCTACTAGTAGTCTCTTCCTCACTTCTTCCATGGTTGTTCTATAAAGATAAATAACAAGATAGATATAATTGCACACACAATGGTTTTGATAGAATATATCACATTCAAAATAACATATTAGCAATGCTATAATGATAACTAGTAGCCTACATAATCTTATTACTCCAAAAATGACATTAATAAATAACATCAACTAAATAAAGATCATTATGTGTAGATTATATTTATTAATCATCAACAATACATTTTTTAATCATAATATATATAAATATATTTATTAATCATAATATATTTAAATACATTTATCAATCATCAACTATTATTTAAATTCTTAATATACTTGCCAATCATCAACATCTAGATTCATAATGTATTTAACAAATTTCATTCTCTAAATACCTAAAGCTTTTATCACTTCTTATTTAAATTCATGAAAGACACTTCCCTCCCAAATATCTTCGATTTTGATATGCTCTTAAATCCCTTTTTGAATTCTTATAATTTTCATTCTTGATTGAATCTAGTGATTTGTATTTTATACCCTTTTCTTATTTTATATCATATTATGTCCTTATGTCTCTTATGAAGAGACACATCATTTTGAATAGAGACAACCCCTTCAAAAGTCATCACCTTTAAGTAATAATCGTTGCTTATGCACTTAAGCGTTGTCTTAAAATATGTTTTATTTTAATTCTAATAATTGCTTGTGCACTTAAGCACTATCTTAAAATATGTTTTATTTTAATTCTAATCATTGCCTTTATAATCGTTGCCTTTACCTTAAGGTCCAACACTGTTGTTTTAGAATATAATTGTTGCTTTCTTTATGCTCCCTGCTCATTTTATAAATGTGCCATATTTTATACTATAGATATATATTCATTATTTTTTTATATTAGTTTTTATATATAGTATATTATTATATTATAATGATTATTATTATAATAATATTTTAATTATTTATATTTATATTTTAATATTTATATTGTTATTTATTTATTTTATTTATTTGCATTCTAATGTTTGGGTTTGTAGTGTTGCAATTTCGGGGTCATGACAATTTTTCTAATTTCCCGACAATTAGACATCAAAGGGAAACAATTGCAAATTGAATTTGAATCATAAAAAATTCTCCAAAAACATATTAAAAATTGGGGTCCTAAACTTAAGGGGGCTTGGGAAAATGGTTCCTAGGCCCCAAACCTAGGACACCAATTCCAAGGCAATTTAATTAATGCTTGCAATTGTTTAATACAAGTCTCCCTTTCGGAAAATGAGATTATTTAGGATTTTAAATGCATAATTGGGCCAATTAGAGGCTTAATTAAGTCCAATTTAATTAAGGGACCAAACACAGTGTGAAAATGTAAACGTGTACATTTTTCTACACTACAACTTTAATATTTTATATTTTAAGTAAAATATGATATAATAATAATGGTGAATTTGAGATGTGAAATTTTGCTTATAGAAGTTTAATTTTTTTTTTTTAAATTTTATGTATTCTTTTATTATGTGTTTATCATTAAGAAAAACATTAATTTGTTGTATCTAAAAAAATATTTGACAAATATATTACAAAGAATTAATTTCCCACTAATTTAATATATTCCATAATTTTCCACTGTTAAATTTAATAATTTTTAAATATTATAAAAAATAGTCTAAGGAGATCAATTAGCTAAAATATTGAGTTTCACAATAATTATATAATTAGTATTTAAAATATTAGGTTAAAAATTTAAATAAATATTGACACAAACAAAAAAACTTCTCTTTGCTATCACAAACCAAACTCGTGCACAAATTCATACATTCCAAAATTTCACAACTTCGCAACCAACAATAACTCAAATTGACAATTTCATTTATCAATTCCAAATATTCGCAAGAACAATAGAGAGGAGTTTATTTCAATCAATTGTATACCTACATAATAAATCACCCAATTTTTATTAAAACACCCAATTTTACAATACACATATGTTTTTTGCAATCTGTAATTTATCAAATTATTTGTTCAACCACCTCTGTCTATAACTCTATTCTGTTATGTTATTTTCTAACCCACACTATTATTCATCACTCATTCTTTTTCATATGTGTTGCCCCCTCCACACATTCCTGCGATGAGTTTTTTTGTCTTTTCTTGACCATTCCTCTCCATGGCACTGCCCCTTCAATTTCCCTACACATTTTATTGGTTTTAACCTATCTTTCTTCCCTCTCCAATTTTTTTTTCTTTTAAAATTCTATCCTTGGCTACATAACTCTTCATATTTTGGGAAAATTGTTTTCAATTTCTTCTTTCACAATTGGAAACGATTAACATTGATTACATCAATACAATCAAAGGATAAATATTTTATTTAGCTATACATCCATTTGACCAAATTTACATTAAACTCATGGAAAATAAACCATTTGAAATATGGATAACATAAACGACCACATAGTTAAATCCATCAGATATTGCAACAAAAGAATTCCTGATCAATGTTAAAATTGATGTGTGACATTTTGACAATCAATGTCAATAATGTCAACCAATCTCTATCAAATCGACCACCAAAACCAAAAATGCACAATGATCATAAAACAAAACGATTTTTTTTTTGTCAATGATGATTGATGTTCGTACGGAATGCTCCTACATCAAATATATTATTATTTTATATCTTTCTTAATATAATAATTGTATATTTTTTATCTTAAAAGTTTGAAAAACTTAAAATGTAAGTTTTATATCTTTTAAAATTCTAATAACCTAAATTTTACTCATCTATCTTAGAATGAATTACTATGAAAATATATTTCTTTTATAATTAATACCGCATTAAATTATAATAATAAACTAATTAAATAGATAAACATATTTATTTGGAGGAAGACTTTCTATATATTATTATCAAAATAAGATAGTATAATGAATAAACATATATGTTTTATTTTTACACCTTTATTTTACATCACTTTACACATGTATGTCTTTATACATAGCCATAGCACAATTTGATTTACTTTTCACTTGAAGTGACTTTTGTATATAAAAACCCATTAATGGGTGAGTATGTTGGCTAATTGTCAAGGTGAAAGATATCTCAATTGGATGGTATCATGCCATGCAATGGTTATTGCATAGGCTCATGGTGGAAAATGTTATTCTCTAGCATTTTCTTATTGTTGGGTGTCACTTATTTTATTACATCATCTTGTAAGTCATGGCTAGGGGTTGCTAGTATGGAAAAATAGATTAAAGGGTGTTCTTAGATGTTGGGTGGAAGATGGATTTAGTGGAAGTTAAGGGTTTCTGGGGAGGAAATGTTGGTTGATTTCATGGAATTTTTCAATAAGGAGATCAAGAATAAATTGATCTATGGCAATGGATGGTGAAGATTTGGGAGTTGGCCAAAAAATTGGATGGGGCTCAATGATTTAGGTTGTGGGATACTATGACTTATATTTGATGTAGGAGCATCCAGCGGTGTAGGGAAATCTTGCATCACCCAAAAAAAAAAATTCTTTATTTTCTTTTGTTGTTTTGAGTCCCATGATGGCACTTAAGGGGTATAAGATAGTTAGAAGTCAAAAATAGCGAAAAATGGTCACTTACTATTTTTAGTAAGTCAACCTAAACAGACTCATATGGACCTAAAAATCTACCCAAAGGAGCAGAGCTGAAAAAAAAAATTGTTTGCAAAAGAATTGGCTCAATACCTTGAACAATTTGGGAGAAATTAAAGTTTTTGTCTTGAAAAATTTCTCCAATGTAGCTTCAAATTCAAATATAAAATTGTAGAGGCCTCGAAATAGATCGAAAAGTGGACGAACCAACCTACCGTGGTTCATGAATTGTAGATCTCTTCAAGAGCTTTCTAATGATATGCAATAATAGCAAATCGGACACCCAAATCAAAAGTTATGGCCCCGCGAAGTTGCCCCTCTAAAAACTGAATTTCATAAAAAAAATCTTCCTAGGCCAGATATCAAACGGTGAGACTTTTGGCGCAAAAACAAAAGGGAAAGTTACACTTTCTAGAACATTCTAGGGCGGTTATTGGGTAAAATAAAAAGGGATATGGGGGGGTTGTAGAAGGTGTCTCCATTAGTGCAAATTATGGCTCCAAATAATAGTTTTATCTTCTGAGTTGATTTTGTTGTAATGAATCAAGCCCATGAGCCTATAGCATGTAAGTTTGAATCTGTAATTTCATTTTCTGAAAATAATTGAAAGTGGGTTAATTTATGTTTCACATCTTTTGTATTGGTATCTATTGTTGTGTTTTGTAGGTTAGGGCAGTGTATCCCTCATCAAGTGGTATTAGAGCAAGATTTCTTGAGTGTGTAGATAGATCGCCGAATGTGAGGTAGTTTACACCAAGACTTGTGGTTGTGGATCTGTGAGAAAAGATGCCTCCATGAAGAAATCGTGGTGGAAGAAATGTTGGGGTAACAAAAGAGGGTTTTAGAGCCCTCCAGAGACAAGTTCGAGTGCTGCAGGAGGAGCTGTGTAGAGGAGTTGATGTCAGAAGAAGAGATTAGAGTTAGGATGAGGTTGAAGATGAGGAGCCATTTGAAGAGGAAGCACAAGATGTAATGGATCCTGTTGAAGTTAGATTGATTAGGGCCATTTCCAAGATTGGAAAGAGGCCAAAGATAAAAGTTTCTAATTTTTTCGGAAACCTAAATCCAGAGGAGCCGATCAATTGGATCAATGACATGGAAGAGCATTTTGAGTATGAGGAAATAGAAGACCCGGATAGGGTCAAATTTGTATAAAGGCCAAATTGAAAGGCCATGCTAGCATATGGTGAAAAGAAGTCCAGTTGGAAAGAAATAGAGGAGGAAAAGAGAAAATAACAAGATGGGATCGAATGGTGGAAAAATTGAAAAGACAGTTCATTCTCAGGGACTATGAGTTGGATTTGTTGAAGAAGATGAAAGGGTTGAAACATGAAGGAAAATTTGTTAAGGAGTATACAAAATAATTCTACCGAGTCTTAATCAGATCAGGTCATTTTGAGGCCAACAAGGAGAAAGTTTCCCATTACATAAATGGGTTGAAGCAGAGCATTCAAGAAGAGTTGAGTCTAGTAAGAATGTCTACCATTAAAGATGCATATCAGTTTTCTTTGAAGGTAGAAGAAAAGTTGAACAAAAGGTTTGAAAGCAAGCAAAGAGGTGGAGGTCATGGTGGAAAGACTAGTGGATGGTCATATGAAGGTCAAAATGAAGATCAACAGAAGGTCAAAGGATACACTAGCAACCAGAACTAGAAAGGAGATAACACCTATCGTCCTCGTGATTAGAATAATGGAGACGAAAGAGGAAGATCTAGACAAGGAACAGGGAGAGAAGGCTTTTGTGGAACCCATTTCTAGTGTGAGAAGAAGGGCATAGGGAATATGAGTTTCCTCAACATCAAGGAAGGAAAAATAGAAGACCTAAGGGTAATGCACGAGTTGCACACGTAGATGAAGATGCCGAGTCTTCACATTTTGAGGATGCGGAAAGAGGAGAGGTTCTTGTTACTAGAAAAGCCTTGCTAAATGAGGAGAAAGGGCCAACTCAAAGGAATAATTTTTTCACACCAGATGTAAGTGTGAAGGTAAAGTTTGTAATGTTATTATTGATGGAGGTAGTATTGGTAACCTTGTTTCAGAAGAGATGGTTAGTAAGTTGTGGTTGGAAAGAAGAAGGCATTTGAATCCATACCAGATTGCTTAGTTGCAAAAGAACCATAAAGTTTTGGTAAATGAACAATGTCTGATAAGGTTTAAGATTGAAAATTACCATGATGAGGTATTATGTGATATTATTCCTATGGATGTTTGTCATATGTTGTTAGGCAGACCATGGGAGTTTGATCGACAAGTATTACATGATGGACATGCTAACACCTATTCTTTGAAAAAGGATGGAGTTCATCATAAGTTGAATCCCTTGAAATAAGTAGAGGAAAAGGTATGCCGTAATGAAAAAAATTGTTTGGTTTATAGAAGGTTCCTAGAAGGTATGAGGCATGAGCATATGTGTTTTGCATTGATCCCAAGAGTTGATAAAGAAAATACTAATGAGGTATTTGTAGAGGTTTTAGATTTGTTGAATGATTTTTAGGCTATTATTTTTTATAACGTACCCAAAGTTTTGCCTCTAGTAAGAAATATTAGTCATCAGATGGACCTAATTACTAGAGCCAGTTTTCCAAATAAGGAAGATCAAATTATGACTCTAGTAGAGAGTGAAGAGTTGAATAGAAAAGTGAAAGAGTTGTTGCAGAACAGATTGATCAGAGAGAGTTTGAGTCCATGTGCAGTACCTGCAGTACTAGCCATCAACAAGATCACCATCAAGTATAAATTTCCCTTGCCAAGAATGGATGACATTATGGATTGTTTGAGTGGAGTTGAGTAAATCATGAAGATGATTTGAAGAGAAGATATCACCAGATCCAAATTAGAGAAGGAGATGAATGGAAGAAAAGCTTTAAAACCAAGGAGGGCCTGCATGAGTGGCTAGTCATGCCTTTTGGGCTAACCAATGTATCGAGGAGTACATTTATGCGGCTTATGAATGAGGTATTGAAAGAATTTTTAGGAAAATTTGTTATTGTTTATTTGGATGAGACATTGGAGGAGCACTTGATGCATATCCAAAGATTTTTTGAGAAGCTAAGGGAGGAGAAGCTGTTGATTAATTTGAAGAAATACAGTTTTGTGAAGAGAGAGTTGGTGTATCTAGGATTTGTTGTCTCAACAGAGGGTCTTAAAATGGATCCAGAGAAGGTGAGAGCTATCATTGAATGGCCTACCCCGAGGAGTGTTACAAAGGTAAGATCATTTCATGGTCTAGAAAGATTTTACAAAAAAATAATTAAGAATTTAAGTACTATTTGTGCACCTCTAACTGAAGCAATGAGAGGGGATATAAAAGAATTTAAGTGGACTACAAGAGCAACCAAAATTTTTTATATGTTGAAGAAGAAAGTTACAAAGCAACCTATTTTGGCACTTCCAAATTTCAATAAGGTCTTTTAGGTAGATTGTGATGCTAGTGGCACTACCATAGGAGTTGTTTTGAGTCAAGAAGGTAAGCTTGTTTCCTATTTTAGTGAGAAGTTGAATGATGCTCAGAAGAAATATTATGTCTATGATCAAGAGTTTTATGCTATAGTTCAAGATTTGAAGAAATGGAGACATTATTTTTTTCCAAATGAATTTGTTTTATATATTGATCACCAGGCTTTGCAATATCTCAATAGTCAAGGAAATTTAAATCAAAGGAACTTAAAATGGGTTGAGTTTTTGCAGAGTTATAATTTTGTTTTGAAGCATAGGAGTGGAAGGTTAAATAGAGTTGCAAATGCCTTAAGTAGAAGGAAAAATTTGTTGATGGAGATGAATATAGAGGTTATTAGGTTCAATGAACTCAAGAGTTTGTATCTTGAAGATCCAGACTTTGCAGAAGCTCAGAAAGCTTGTTTGGAACCTGTTACATTGGATAGGACAAGATGGTTGGATTTCTTAATCCAAGATGGGATTTTTCTTAGAGGAAGCCAATTGTGCATCCCAAGGAGTTCTATGAGAGAGAACCTAATCAAGGAGAAGCATAGTGGAGGATTTGCTAGACATTTCAGTTGAGATAAGACCATTGCTCTGGTTAGTGAGAATTATTATTGGCCATAGTTACAACAAGATGTGAAGAAGTTTGTACAAAGTTGTAGAGTATGATAGATGGCGAAAGGAACAAGTAAAAATATTGGATTGTATCAGCCATTACCTGTACCTAAGAGGCCATGGGAGGATATTAGCATGGATTTTGTTCTTGGCTTTCCAAGGACACAGAGAGGGAATGATTCCATATTTGTGGTGGTGGATAGATTTTCAAATTGACACATTTCATTCCATGTCATAAGACTAGTGATGCTATTCATATTGTAGAGTTTTTTTTCAAATAGGTAGTGAGACTACATGGTCTACCGAAGAGTATAGTTTCATATAGAAATACCAAATTTGTTAGTTATTTCTGGAGAACATTATGGAAGAAGTTGAAGAAAGATTTGAAGTTCAGTTTTGCACACCATCCATAGATTGATGGACAAATAGATGTGGTGAATAGGATTTTGGGTAACCTGTTAAGATGCTTAGTAGGAGATAAGCCCAAGGGATGGGATTTGATTCTACCATAGGCAGAATTTTCTTACAACAATTTTGTCAATAGGAGCACTAGAAAATCACCATTCTAGATTGTGTATGGAAGTAGTCCAAGAACTTCTTTTGAACTGAGGAAGATGGATAAGGGGGGAAGAGTAGTGTTGAGGCTAAAGATTTTGCTGAGCACCTAAAGAATTTGAATGGAGAAGTGAGGAAACATATCAATAAGATGAACTCACAATATAAGCCTAAGGTAGATCAGAAAAGGAGGTATAAGAAGTTCCAGATAGGAGATAAATTCATGGTTCATTTCCAAAAGGATAGGTTTCTAGTTGGTACATACAAGTTAAAGATGAAGAATTTTGGACCATGCAAGATCTTGAAGAAGCATGATTCAAGAAATGCAAATGAGGTAGAGTTGCCTGATGAAATTCTTATTTAACCTATGTTTAACATTTCAGATTTAACAAAATACCATGAAGAATGAATTGATGAAGAAATAATAGAAGCATAGTGGAATATACCAACACCTACTTTAGAAAAGGAGGAGATAGAAGAAATCTTGGATAGTCGTGTGGGAAGAAGTACAAGGAAAAAGTAGTATGAAGAATATCTAGTTAAATGGAAAGGAAGGCCTATTGAAGATTCATCATGGTTGTCTAAGGCTAAGGTTAACCATCTTGGTTTCCCTCTAACTCTTGAGAAGTAACAAGGTCACTTTTCAAATTACCCTGGGTGTCTGATGCAAGAGCATCTAATGGTCTAGGGAAATCTTGTATCACCCAAAAAAATTGTTTTCTTTATTTTATTTTGTTGCTTTGAGTCGCATGATGACACTTAAGGGGTATAAGACAGTTAGAAGACAAAAATAGTGAAAAAAAGTCACTTACTATTTTTAGTAAGTCAGCCTAAATGGGCTTGTACAGGCCTAAAAATTTACCTAAAGGAGAAAAGCTGAAAAAAATTTATGGTCACGAAAGAATTGCCTCAATACCCTGAACGGTTGGGAGAAATTAAAGTTTTCATCCTGAGAAATTTCTCCAATGTAGCTTCAAATTCAAATATAAAACTTTGGAGGCCCAGAAACAACTTGAAAAGTTGATGAACTGACCTGCGATGGGTTCAGGCATTGTAGATCTCTTTGAGAGATTTCCAACGATATGCAATAATAGCAAATCAGGCACCCAGATCAAAAGTTATGGCCTTGCGAAGTTGCCTCCATAAAAAGTGAATTTCATTAAAATTTCTTCCTAGTCTAGAAATCAAATGACAAGACTTTTGGTGCCAAAACAAAAGGGAAAGTTGCACTTTCTAGAACATTCTAGGGCAGTTATTGGGTAAAATAAAAAGGGATATGAGGGGGTTGTAGAAGGTAGCGCCAAATAATAGTTTTTTCTTCTGAGTTTATTTTGTTGTAATGAATCAAGCCCATGAGGCTGTAGCATGTAAGTTTGAATCTATAATTTCATTTTCTAAAAATAATTGAAAGTGGGTTAATTTTTGTTTCGCATCTTTTGTGTTGGTATCTATTGTTGTCTTTTGCGGGTTAGGGTGGTGTATCCCTCATCAATATGGTGTTGGATTCTAGCCATACTTGGGTTGATTTCAATACTTTTTTATTTTGTTCAATCCTTTACTTATGTGATGACGCTCTCTTAGGCAGAAAGGCCATATCTCCTTTATGATGATCTTGAAGATGTAATGCACAAGTTGAAGGTTTTTTAGTGTCTAATTAATCATTTGCATGCCTCTAAGAGGTATTGGCTATGTATTTAGAAGGTGATCAAGGTGTTGGATAAAGGTTTTAATATTTTATTCCTTTATCTCTATGTTTTCTATTCTATATAATGTTGATGGGTTTAAGTGTTGAGGAGATTTTTATAGTTGAGGCTGAAGTGGAGTGTAAGAAGTGCCCTAACAAATGTAAGAAATTATTTGCCATGGTTGTCTAGGTGTTCCTTAATCTAGCTAGTATTTAGGCTTCCTTAGTTCTAGTTGGTGGAGTTTTAGTTGTTAGTGTTTTTTAGTCTTTGTTAGGGGATCTAAATAATAATTTAATTGGCAGAGATTAGTTCTACCTTTTTGTTACTATTTTTTTTAGTTTAGTTGGCATTGGGTGTTCAATGGGGTTCCTCACATTTTCAGTTTAATTCTTTTCCTACTTTCATCTTCAACCTTATCTCATTGAATGTAGTATTCTCTCTTTTTATTCTATGAAATTAGCATTTTGGTTGTATTGGCTATTTGGTTCATAATGTAATGGATTTATATAATCTTTTATATTTTATATTTGGTAATTAGTTTAGATACTTTATTGATCTCAATTTAAGCTTGTCTATTATGGTCCTAGTGCAATTTTTCCACTAGTACCCAAGTGTTAAGCCCTTTTTTTTGTATGATTATTGGATCCCAACTAGGTCTACTATAAAATATATACAAGTTATTTTCCACTTTATCCTACCTCAAAATTTTCCACAATATTGACTTGTATCCTAGACTAAACCGCATGGTGTAGTTAGGTATTGAACTAGGCCTTGTGCTACAACTTATTCTAGTAAATCCATTTTTTTATTCACACAACCATTAAGAATTATACAAAATTAGCTCCCAGCCCATCAAAATTCATGTAGAATATTTTAATTTGACCTTAAAAATCATGTATTTAAGTACATATCCTAATTCATTAAAAAATATAGAGAATAATCATCCAAGAGATTATACAAATAGACAAATCTAATTCAAGAGTATGTAAAGTAAGATCTCCAATTTAGTAATTATACAATTCCATCAATTTCACTAAATTTATATCTACACATATGATTGGAATGTATATGAAAAATTATATTTTACTAGGGGGTTGCCTTTCATTGTGACAAATTAAAATATTTTCTTTAACTTTAAATTAATTTCCACTATGATTTTAGCACAACCAAGATAAAAAATAAGATTGTAATAACCCATTCTAATTATTACTTAATTATATTATTGTAAATGACATTAAATTTAAATTAAGAAAAAAGGACATTATGAATATTTAATTTTAAAAAGACATAACTAAGAAACTATTTTCAATCATAGCAACACATGTCTAATTAAAATAAGAGTCATAATAATATGTATTCATTTCCAAATGTCAATTACAATATCCAAGTTGACTTGGCTCATTTGGCCACAAAGTCAATACAATATATAATTTTACATCAAGGTTACATCATTGTCCATGATAATCATGAAAATGTCCAAGTTTTCTCTTGACCCTCGCCTCCTCTGGTGGATGAGAACATAGTTGAAGCACTTTACCGCCCAACCACAAACCTTATGTTTCCCCAGAATTCTTCCAAATTGAAGAATATTTGACCCTACACATAAAGTTTAGCAAGAGAACAATCTATAAGGTGGAATCTAGTGTGTTCCCAAACATCAACATGCATCTTTATCAATGATTAGAAAAATGTGAGATCTATGCTAGGAATGGGAGAGATTGTTATCACAAAGTCCATACATACATAATGGGAGAATTGCTTGGAAAAGCATAAGAATTAAGTTGTAACAAAAAATGATAGGTTTTGGATAAAGAAAAAATCTATACTCTTTGAACTTCATTTTGGCACCCGTCCTGGAAGGTAAATTTCAACAATACAGTTATCTCTTAGCAACTATCTACCCTCTAGTAGCATCTACCCTAAGGTGCTCTAGTCTACTTAGGTGTTGCTGATCTACTCAAACAAGAGAATATTCTTTGCACACATATCTAAGGAAAAGTAATTCACTCTACTTATTTCCTCAACTTAAATAAAAACAAGAAAATAATCCATTGGATCTGTTCATTACATTATCCATTCATTTCACATATGTCACAAGATTACATTCAACATAGCTTAGTATTCATTTAAAAATGAATTAAATAAGTAACAAAAAAAGGTATGTCACAAGTATGTGTAGGTATGTAGAAAAAGGTCTACGTGCATACACATATATGTGCCAACTTAAGTTATTAATTTGTGCATGCATTCTGAAATAAAAACCATTTTATCAGATTGCTTTCATTCAAATAATGTTACAAATTGTCATATTATCCTTGACAGTAATACAAGGTGTAAATTTTCCTTTTCAAAGAAATAGGAACAAAACTATTTGAAGATTTTTCACACACTAATGTGTTATTTATATCAAAACAAAGTTTTTTGTATCAAAATAAATGTTGTTTGTAAAAAAACAAGCTATTTGCAAAATTTTACAAGTTCTATTCCAATATGTTTCATTGATAATAATAGGTTATCCATTGTTTGATATTCGAGTCTCATCTAGGGACCCTTAGTTATTCAAATACAATCATGGTCAAAGTTCTGAAATGACATAACTATTGTTCTTATCATTCTGAGAAAATTTATTTACAACTATACATATAAAGAAAAAAGCTAACGATACTGATGTCGTTTCATGCAAGGTAATAGAATTCAAATGACATATCTATTGTTCTATGGAATGACCAATAGTCGGTTGACTGTCACTTTGTATTTAACAGTACCGAGGCTGAAGCCATGCATGCCAACCCTCACTTGGTTGTACTTGTCCAAGGGATGATCTGGTTATTGTTCGCAAAGAATGATAATTTTCATACTAAACATGCAAGCATATAGATATAGAATGATACATCATTTTTCCATCATCCTTTGTAGAAGAAGTGACATGAAACAATAATAACACTATGACATAGTAAAACACAACAACAAGGAATAATATCATTTTATAATAATGGAACGACATAAGCCCACCATCACTTATTGCAAAGAGGAAAAAAAATTATAGCGATGATACCCATCGATCCAAGATCAAAGGCAATGGTTCTCGCACCCATATGGTGCGGCTAACCGAAGGGATTCTATCATATAGAGTATGGTATAACATAAGATTTTAGTGGAGGATTTGTTTCCTAGCATTAGCAGGGGTGATAATGATTTAAGAATCATTTCATTCCTAATTCATAGGCTATTAGTTTCACCGATTATCCGTGTGAATGGCTAAGTATTTCACATGCAAGGGATAATAAAAAGTGGCAATAACTTAAAACTCACAGGGTATAAAATGTTTGACTTTCATGCCATTAGCGAAGCATGCACAAAGCATGTTCAAACAAAGAATGGTTGGCATGGCCTTTGCATACACAAAAAAATATGTAATAAATTCAATCGAAAGAATTGCATATAGAGATCATTGAACAAGATTACTCTGATTCAATAGAATCATTGAAAATAACAAAACATACATTGCTTATGAATTAACTAAATTGGAAATGCAAACATTTTCAAAGTAATTCCACTGAATACCTCTATTTTTGTGGATTTTCTCTTGGCTTTTTCTTTAGGAAATCATTGAACCAGTCATTCTCCTCCAGTCTTGCTCGATGCTATGTTACTAGAATGGTAACTTGCCCACTTTTTCCCATGCGTTCCACTAAAGAGTTGTTTCAAGTCATAATTGCCATTAATTTTTAGCCGCCCCATACATCAAATTTGAATATTTACCTTAAATTTGATTACAGGCTACAACTTCATAAGATCTTCCTTATGATATTATCTAAATTCTATCAATATGATTGTGATAAATTTTTTATTCCAAATTTGATTCTTAAGGAATATATATATATATATATATATATTTGCACACATTTGTACGTTCTTTTATATATATGTATTTGTATATATATGTTTATATGTACATATATCACTAGTTAAATAAGAATGGGCTTTTATTATATTCGAACAATAATGTTTAAATGAAGTGTTTTTTTCTTATCCTTTAAATAAGCCTTTTCGAAATACATACATTCATTTATGTGTTAAGTCATGCTATTGTTTTCTTTTAAATTCTCAAAATACAAGATCAAGATAGATAATTAAATAAGAATTCACATGTTTTTCTTTTCACAATTCTACCTTTTCAATCATCGAATCATTTCAAATCAGATTAATATAATCTCCTATATGGATTTCAAACACAGTGATCATGCCATTTTGTGGTGTATGCACCCAGATTCCATCAAGCTTACCATTTGATCCGGCTAAATGATCCTACTTCAACCATGTTCTCGTCCTTCAACCTATTTTCCTGCATTTGCACACACTTGCACTTGCACAGTTCATCAGTAATGTTCAATCATGATATAGTCAAAAGACAGTCAACTTCTTTCAAAATTTTCAAAAATATCAAAAATTATGTTCAATCATATTGAATTTCCTCAATAATTCAATTTATCGTATTATAATTTAATTACAATAAAATTTGGGTTATGATAAAGATAAGGAGATAAAAACAAGCTAAGCCAAATAGGTTATGCTAGTAAAAGACTTCAAATACACTATTAACTAGATCATATGAAATGACCTAGTATACAATAGTAGAACCCTCTACATATAATCTTCATATCCTACTAATCATAACTCCAAACTCAAATTTTAATTTAGATCATTTGTTATCCCATACCAAAATAAACTAAATAAGTATCTAATCATACTCAAAATACTTAAATTAGCATAAACATTCTAAACCTAACTTATATTAGTTAACTTAAGTCAAAGAAAAAACTATTTATCCTATAAATAATTATAGCCCAATTTCTTCAAATTGTATTTATTAATCAATTTTTTACACTAAATTAAATAAATATTATAACCAAATGAAAATCCCTTTTAATAAAGTATAATGTGTCTTTTTCAAGAATTCCATATATTAAGTCATGCATTTTAATTTTAAATTTTATGTAGTCCATCATAAAATTATTATAAAAATAAAAATGTCAATTGTATGAGGTTGGAAATTTCATCCTAAATAATTAAATCTAAACTTTGAAGCTTGCATAATTAATTATAATAAAATAATAAAAAAAAATTATGTCTTTTTTAAATTGAATCTTGCATAACTAATTATAATAAAAAATTAAATATTTTTATTTTTATTTTTAAAAACCTTATTTATTAAGTCATAGACATCTTAATGTTGAAGTTTATGTAGTCTATCATAAAATTATTATAAAAAATATTGTATTTATATAAGAGAGGACATATCATCCTAAATTATTTTATTAAAATTTTAAAGTTTGATAATAGTAATAATGAATTAAATATTTGTGTGTATTTTTCAATAATATTATTTATTAAGTTTTATATATTTTAAAATTTAACTTTATGTAGTCTATTGTAAATATATTATAAAATGGGAAAAGGGCCTAGCTTGATTGGCTGAATTATCATGTTGCAAGAAAGAGGTCATGAGGTCTAGTCTCCCCTCTATCCCCTTGGTACCAGAGGGTGTGTTGTGCCAGTGTCACCGGTCACATGATTTTTTTTTATTAGGAAAACTATTGTTTATAGGGGGCTACCCGATTCTTGTAGTCTATATATCTATATATCTATATAATAAAAAATAAAAATAATACATATAAGGTAGGAAATATAATCCTAAATCAATTTATTAACACTTTGAAGTTTCCATAATTAATAAAAATAAAGATCGTAGATCACAATCTTTATTACATAAATAATTTGTTATAATTTTTAATCAAGGGAAAAACAAGGGTCACCACCCTTACATCAGCCATACAATAGAGTCAAAACAAGTCACAACTAGGATACTAGAAAATGTATCTATTAAATAGAAAATAAATAAAAGAAGAGAAACATTAATAGCACTTTGTAGTGTAAAAAAATAGACACCTCTACATTTTCACACTATGTTTAGGTTGGACCTTAATTAATTGGACTTAATTAAGCCTCTAATTGGACCAATTATGCATTTAAAAGTGTAATTAATCTCATTTTCTAAAAGGGAAACTTATATTAAACAATTGAAAACATTAATTAAATTGCCTTGGAAATTGAGTGTCCCAGACTTAGGTTTTAGGACCCATTCGCCCATGGCAAATGGGTCCTCCTTGAGTTGAGGATGTCAAATTTTAATATGTTTTTGGAAACATTTTTATGTTTCAAATTCAGTTTGCAACTGGTATCCTTTGATGTTTAATTTTTGGGAAATTAGAAAATTACCTATAAATACAAGGTCTTTTTATCAATTCAATATCTGGAAATTTTATGCAAGCATTCATAAAGAAAAGATTATTGTCAAGGGCATTCAAGAGAAAATTTATCAATGTTCTATAGCAGCATTCAAGATCTCAAGCATCATGTCAAAGTTATTTGCATCTATGCATGTTTTTGGAGCTAACATTGTGATGTAGGTTTCAAACATTCTAGTCAAAATTCAAGCATCAAGATCAACATCCAACCAAGCCATTTCATGTAAGATCAAGACCTTGGAGAGACGTGTTAGACTTTAGTCTTCTACGGATCTCCATTCAAGGGTTTGGAGAGTTGCAACAATCTAGTGTTCATTCATCATTCCTTTCATTCATGTTTCATTTCAACTCAAGGTTTGATAACCAAAATCGGGTTTGACTAAGGAAAACCACCATTCACCAAAAATAAAATAAAATTCTCTCTTTGTGTTTGCAAATTTGTAGATGAAGGATTGAAGATTGATCAAAAGTGAAATTTTTCAAAGTTGTCATCAAAGTTGTCAAGACACAAAATCTTACTTACAAAATTTAATTTTGACTTTCCGACAGTGGGATTTGGAGAAATCAAGAGTGCATATCTAGGAGCAGAGGACTATGAAATTAGATTTTGGACCCTTGTAGCAAGACCCATTCACCCTAGGGTGAATATGTCCCAACAGAACACCCAACAACAACTTTTGGTGACAGGTGCATGGTTATCTCTCCCAGATCTATCAAAAGTCTATTGTTTCTAATTATTTTATGCTTTAAATTGATGATTCAAGTTTCATATTGCATAATTGAGTTCATTTACTATTTTTTTATTTTTTCTCCCCAAAGTGCTATTCAGGTAGATTTTACCTCGTCCTCAATCATAAGGAAATTTGCAAGATCTCCAATAGGGTTGATTCAACTAGGGTTGAAAGTCAATCACACCTTTGGGATCTCATTTCCTAATGAAAGAAGAAATATAGGTGCACACCCCCATTCCAATAATAGGAAACCCCCTAGCACCCATTTTTCATCATTTGATTTTGGTGAACTCGACATTGTACATCTTAATTTATGAAATTGGAGTCCATTCAAACCCTATATCTAGGATTTGCAATAGTTTGCATTGAATTGCATTAATTTTCATTCCATCTAGGGTTTTCAAAACTGCATTAGTTTACATCTAATTTAAGGTTTTAAATTTTCATTTTACATTATTTAAAACCTAAAAAATAAAAAAAATTGCATGCATATTACATTGATTTTGCATAATACTTGCATATTACTATACTTTCAGTCATTTACATTAGAAAATATCCAAAATTTATTTCAAAAAGTGTCATTTGTGTTCACTATTTATCATTAATTGCACTTGCATTTATACACCAAAATCTAAAAAAAAATGGCATAGAAACCACAGGATGCAACCTGGAACAAAGAACACAAACAATAACTTAGAAATTGCATTTTTCATTTTTAAAAACCCTGTACAAGGACCCATTCGCCATTGGGTGAATGAGTCCTTGAGAGCCCATCAAAACTAATTTTTTTGAGCATTTTTGTGGTCATCTGCACTTCCCATATCCGTTGGTAAACCATTTTTTTAGTTTGTCAATTTTTAGGAATTTATGTTTTATGCATTAGGTTTAATCATCCATTTAGTTTAGGCATTGCAAATTGGGAAATTTTTTGCATGTTTTAGTTATGGATAGTTTCATATATGTATATATTTATTTTATTTTCAACACCATTTCATAGTTTAGATAAATTAATTTTCATTTTGCAATCATTGAAAACCAAAAATTACCCTAACAAACATAAAACAAATACCATAAACTAAATGATAAACCTTGGAGAAAGCATATCATACAATCCTTTTTTTGTTATGAATTTGACATGTTAGATGAATCCCTTAAGGAATTCATCTCACTTAGATCATCCACTAAAGCTTTGGTACAAGAGGGGGAAATCATAGAAAATCATGGCAATCCTAGTTGCTCTTCTCCCGCTACCTCTCCTACTTGTGACAAAGGTATCTTGGTGTTAGAAGAACCAATTATTGAGTATCATGAGAATCGTGTTTGTCCCTCTTCCAATTCTACAATTCTCTCAAAAAATAGTAATATGGATGGCATAGATGAAGATGTTAAGTTCACATTAGATCTCCCCTCACTAGAAGGTCATCTAGGTAACTTAGTTGAGGTTATGAACACACAAATTAGATCTCCTTTAATTAATGAGCCTCTTAAGTCACCTCCCATTATTAGACATTCAATATTTCCAGGTGCTATCTTAAACTTTGCAAGGAAACTCACTTGTAATAATGTTTTGCAACAATCTAATTATCATAATGTTGCTCATATATACAATACCAGGAACAATAGGAAACCACAAACCATACCTACTTCACCACTTATTCAACCTATTTTTCCTAGTGCTCCTTGCTTTCCTTTGCATAGTGGAACAGAGTATGATATTGTTGAGAAACTTTGTCATACTCCAATGAACATCTCCCTTTGGGATTTGATTCAAACATCACCTACATGCAATAGGATGCTCCAAGAAGTTTTGCAGAAGAATGATATCTGTGCGAACCCTTTTCCTAGTACCTGTAAAACAACATGAATAAACGAGTTAGACAAGGAATTACAAGCTAAAAGAAGGATTCCCCATGAAATCCATTTACAAATCAAACTAGGAATGAAAATATTGAAGAACACAAAGCAAATAACAAAAACAAGATAAAATCCTAATTAGATGTGCAAACTCTTAATCCCATGGGGGAATTGGTGCAAATTTGATGTGAAAATTGGCCCTTTCCCAATCCCTAAGATGTAAGCTTTGTTGATTGATGATGAAGAGTGATCCACTTTGTTGATGCTTGATGTATGCTCCAAGATGAAAATCTGCATAAAACCTAACTATGCTTGGATGAAATTGATGATAAGTTGCTATGGATTTGAGTATAATAATTTTACTCAAATTTTGGACAATAAAATGAGGAGAGGAGCTCTTCATTTATAGGATTTCAAGATGGATGAATGCCCAAATTTGAGCAATGTGGGACTAACATTCATCCAATGATATGGTGCCACTTGTCAAGTTATGAATGGATGATGGTTGTGCAAGATTTGGGGTTTGTGCCAATAAATGCCAATATTTGAAATTCAAATTTGTTGAAATGACATATAAGAGGGAAGGGAAAATGCAATAAATGCCACTTGGATCAAGGAAAAAGACATGTAAGAGGTTTTAAATTCCTTGTTGGATGTACATGTTAACTTGGAATTTTTGAATTCAAATTGAGAGAATATTCCAAAAAGATGCCATGTGAGGAAAATAGAGATTTAATAAATGAATTAAATCTATTTTCATGTGCAACTTGCATTATCTAGAGGATGTGACATGAGATGAGGTTAAATTAATCAAGAGTTTAATTAATTTAACAGGAGATTAGATGATGTGACTTATTTGGCTTAAATTTATGGATTTATTTAAATCAGATAAGAGAGGAATATGATAAGAGGTTAATTAAATAAATATTTTGATTTATTTAATTAAAAAGGATGGTGTTAGATTAAATCAAATAAGGTTTTAATTTATTTAATTTAATGGACAAACTTTAGAGATTTAATCAAATAAATTGATTATTTAATTAAAAGGGATAATTAGATCAGATGGATTGATTTAATTAACAAGAGAAATGACTTGATTCAGATAAAGTGATTTATTTAACCAAGAGAGGATATTGATGAATTTAATCAGATAGGGGAATTTGATTAAATGGTTAGACCGAGGAATGATTCAAGAAAAAATAATGTTAGTAAGTCAAGATCGAATGCACAATGTCAATCAGTATATTTTCGATGTCTACATTTTTCCCCTCTTTGAAGCAATGCACTCGTTGCGTTGGTTCAAAGAATACACGATCTCGATCAAAGCCAAATTTTTTTGATATTTCAAAACTTGCCCCACTGCTGCATGGCGAGAGAAAACATGCCATTATAATGCCCCCTCGAGAGATCAGACGAAAATTTTGATTTTTTGGGTGATCTAGCGAAAAAAAGTGACAAAGTGTCCAACAGGTCTGGAAGGGGTCCGGGAGGCTAAAAACGTGTCTAAACGCAATAAAACGATGAAAAAGAAGCCTCGAACGAACTAAAACAAGTTCGGGGGACCAGAACCTTACTAGGACAGCCCTAGAGGGTCAAGAAACCCTAATTTTTAGGCTTAAAAGGGGCCTGAGGGGTCGCTTTCAAGTCATTTTCACACACCTCCGCTAGCAAACCTTGAGATTCGAGCTCTGACCCCTCAATGATATGGCACAACGACAACTTCCTTTGCATATTTCAGACTGAGTTTGGACCTACCAGCGGCCACCTGGCATCGGTGCCTTGGTATGTGACCCTAACTGAAGCTTCGTTTTTTCGTTTTAGCGCATTTATTACATGTTTTAAGGAGAGCTTGCCTCCAGCGGTGCTATTATAGCGCCGCTCGGTGTTTAAAGTGCATCGCTTTTAGCCCTTTTGCGCCGCAGCGGTGCAATATGGAGTTTAAAAACTCCACCGCTAGGCTTGGGCTCAACTCGGACTCACGGGTTAGTTTGGAAAAGTGCGCCGCAACGGCACCCTTTTCATGAAAACTGTGACGCTAGGGGTTAAAGTGCGCCGCAGCGGCGCTATTTGGCAAAATTTTGGGTCTAGCGTTAAAGTTTGAAAAAACTCAAACTGCGACGCCTTCACAAACTGCGGCGCTGGGAATGAGTTTGAGGCGTTACATCAGGAATTTTCCAAAAAAAATTGACATGACGACTTTCCGTGATGCAGGATGGACCTAGGGAGCTCTAATCTCGGGAGCACCGGTCACGGGATCTACCAAGTGTCCTACGGGACTTTAGCGACAGAGACCAGGATCGGTTGGGGGCTGTAGGATTATGGCACATTGCGTATGCAGCACCCGTACGCACACACCTCGGGATGTTGTCAGCGTTGGCAAAGCGATGACACAGCGAGACATCGTCGTTTCATCTTCCCACTGGTGAGGCGACCATCACATTGGAGGATGTTTGGCGGATATTACGATTGCCCATTCATGGCTGCTGGGTGATCTACGACATGGAGGAGGGATGTGAGTGCTGCACCCGAGTCCTCGCCACTCGAGATATCATCTACTGTGAGGGGCAGATCGAGTTGGAGCGGTACAGAGTTATAGTACCTCCCTTCCGCTGGGCGATTATGGTGATCATTTTAGGTTTGGTTGCCCTAGACAGATGAGGGTGGTATTTCAGTCCTAGATGGGGATACTACTGGGAGAGGATGGTTCAGGATAGGCCAGTTCAGTTTGCATGGGGGCTTGTACTTTTGGCTTCACTTTACAGAGATTTGCACTAGTATGCGTACGTGGATGGCAAAGCGCTGGGAGCTGGGGTGACACTTCTGCATGTTTGGCGTGGGAGCACATTTTTGTGCTACGTCCATGGGTCATTTCGGTTCTGATGGGGGCAGAGGATGCCCTGGTGGCACGATACAGAGGTGGTGTGTCCACACACACTGGAGAGCACATAATCCCCTACTAGAGGCGGGTCATAGATGAGATGCTTGTGTTCACTTGGAGACCGTACCTCGGTCAGCCCGGATGGGCTGATGATGCAGACTAGCTCTTCTACTGCCACCAGGACTGATACATGCAGGTCCGAGAGCACACTATGATAGAGAGATACTTGCCCAAGCGTGTACAATGTCATTTTGAGGAGCCGCAGGATCAGCTAGATGACAGTTACGTGGCCATCTTTGCACGTAGCATGACACAGGTGTCATGGGGCCCTGGTATTCCTACCACGGAGGTGGTTGACAGTTTTTGACACTTGGTAGCCCGACCGTGGGCTTACGATCAGGGCTTGGCAGACCCAGGGACCACACAGGCCTACGGAGATTGGTTCAGGACTCCTCTTCAGTTGACTGTTCCAGATGAGGATCCAAAGGCATACAAGGTCAAAGGCAGGGGGAGAGGACGAGGACGAGGACCCAGGGTCACGATTTGGCAGGACCCACCAGAGGTGACCCCAGTTCCACCAGGTCACGAGGACGTCCATATGCAGGACTAGCAGCAGGATCCGCCAATCCCACCACCACGAGCTGAGGGTGAGGGTCAAGTCCATGTGCAACCATGGGTATAGCCAGTAGGGCAGGACAACGCACGAGATGCCTTGATTTTGCAGTTACAGGCACAAGTATAGGCAGTGACGACCGAGAGGGACCAGGCACGGGCTAAGAGAGAGCAGCTTAGAGCAGAGAGGGATCAGGCTATATAGTAGTGATAGGCCATAGAGCTACATGTAGCTATAGAGCTAGGCCACAGATAGCAGATTCAGAGCATGACAGCCACGGCCTCCGCCCAGGGTACAGTGCCAGTCCGATCTTACAAAGAGGCTATCCGAGAGATAGAGTATTACTACTGGTCCTACCATGACCATGTACCTAGAGCAGATTGGGTTCCTGAATACTCAGAGCGGGCCAATCAGAGACCACTAGAGGGTCACGGTGACAGGGGCGAGGGCAACATCCACGAAGATCGGGCTTGATCCAGATCTTATGATGTACCTTTTGTGCTTTATGGGCTCATTTTTGATAGCCCGATGGGCATTTTGTATTGATTGACACATATGTACAGTGATCCGATTATTATTCTTTGTACTATGACAGTGATATGCCGATATGAGATATATATGAGCTAATTTTGATGCAATGCAATGTGTTGTTTTACTTATGCATGGATGGCTTATTTCTATATGCTTTGCAGTGATGTTCCTATGGATGCATTTATTTCTAATGATGTATGCGATGCCATGATGTGCAATAATGTGTGTAATAATACTTAATTATGAAATGATTCATGAATGAATGTAATATGATGTGATGGTCATGATACAATGCAAATGGTTTTATGAGATGTTTTTAGAATAACAAATGTTATTATCCTAAATGATGTATGTGATGCAATGATATGTTAATGCAAAGTGATATGCTGATGTGTAATGAATTAAATGCTTATATGCCTATTTGATTATGATTAAAAATGTTTATGGAATGATTTTGTAGGTGCTTATGCAATGATTTAGATGGTAATGTAAAATGGTTATGTAAATGAAAATGAATGCTATGCGATGTAATGCAGTGGGTGAAATGCAATGATGTGTATGCACCTATCTATGAAAAATGTTTATGATAACCTATTTATGATGATTTAAATGCACTGCGTATGTTCGTTATATGATATGCTTATGCGATGTGCTAATAATGTCTATATGATGTGCTTATGTAATATGCCAATGATTTGTGGATGTAGGATCGATGGTGATGATGGTGATGATGAGCAACTGTCATAGTACCTAGTTAGCGCGGTTAGTAAGAAAAGAAGTCATTTCAACAAGATGCAAGATAACACAAATGATGATGATGATGATGATGATGATGATGATTACCTGCCGAGGAATTGGGATTTTCAAAGGGCCAGATTTCTTATGTTTGATAACACACGTGGTACGATGCATCAAGGTATAGATAACCAGGATGGCGTGGTACTTAGTGTGATGGACTTTGACTCGACAATCAGATAGGAGTATTCTTGTTCACACCTGACATATGGAAACCTTGCTAGGATGTATTTTGGAAGTTTCAGACACCTCGGACCAAAACACGGAAAGGTAAACCCATCCCTGTAATAGTCAACAAGTTTCCCTAGACCTCTTCCATACACCCTAACAAAGCAAGTATTTGCCGAGGTTATATTACAAGAACGTCCAACAAGCACAACAGACAAAAGATAATGATCATTGCCCCATTCCTATTTCTCTAAATCCCCTATTTTGGGATATCATCGAGACGTCCTTGAAATGAGTGCAAAATAAGATAAGTCAAAAGAAAAAGACCAAGTAAACAAACAAACTGATGCTCTTCAATACCGCTAATGGAAAAGGGATGTGTTTTCTAAAGATGATAACCGAGACTTATTGCCAAAAGATAATGCCCATTGTAGGAAGGATTCATCCTAGGACATGTTAGTGGATGGCAGCACGTCATTTCATTTATCCAAAGTGTTCTTTCTGATAAATAATGCCCCTTTTGTAGGAAGGATTCATCCTAGGACATGATGTTATCAGATGATTGATATGGGACCGTTTGGATGATGTGTTACTGGTACAAAGAGATAACCAACTTGCATATGCACTGACTTAGACTTAAGACTTGACGTTTTTGGGTTTAAACCTCCTAGACTTGTTTCCAATTGTTTCACCAAAGGTTGATGATGACGATTAGTTTATTATGGATGATGCTTATTGCGGGTGAAAGCGAAATGAGATGGATGGATTTTCTCAAATATTTGGATGTTTTTGATTTTTTGCAATGTTTTGAGGTTGTTTTTGGTGTTTTCGAGATTTTTTCAAATGTTTTGATTTTTGATTTTTCAAATGTTTTTGGGATTTTCTGAGATTTTGACCAAAATATTAACCTAAAGACCTATCCTAGGGGTCTCGAGGGCTGATCAACAGATTAGCCTTGCCTACGTTATACACGCAGAGACCATGTAGTTCGACCGACGACTTGACCGATTTACAGATGGTGATATACATGATGGGATGTCAGTTTATTATGACAGACTCCTATAGGACTGACCTAAATGTCTCGGGGGATGATCAAAGATCAACCTTGCCTACGTTCAAGCTCAGAGATGACGTAGTTCAACAAGACGACCTTGTTTTTGGCTTTTGATATGTTTTGAATTTTTTTGGATTTTCTGACTTTCTAATGTTTTTTTTTGGATTTTCTGATGTTTTTGGATTTTCTAATGTTTGAGGTCTTTAAGACCATACACGAATCTGATCCGATGAGAACGTTCCCCCAGTGTGATGTAATAGACTACCCCGATAAAGGTAGGACAAACTGACCTTGAGAATGGGTCGAGTAGTACTAGGAGGGATCATGATACAAACACATGACCAAGCTATGGTGCGAATGCAAGTGGATGTGTGATGGATGGAGACCCGAATGCAATGGATGATGGAAGAGAAATGGATGGATGATGTAGATCAAATCATAAAGGTCCTGGTGGATGGACAGTGCTTATTTACGCAAGGCGCCTGTTTGCCAGGTTTTCACCAAGGTACCTGCCGAAAGTGCCATGAAAGTGGTTTTCACTAGAGGATGATTTTTTTGATCCTTTTTTTGATTTTTTTGATTTTTTTGTTGTTACCAAGATGCCTGTTTGCCAGGTTTTCGCCAAAGTAACCATTTTTTTAGGACTTTTTTTTTATTATTTTTTTGGATTTTGGTTTTATACCCTGGAAGAATTAGGCATAAAACTTTTTGAGATGGGAGATATTCATGGGCTCCTGCAAAGGTTCCCCTTCGGGTGTTGATAGCTGATATGCCCCTGATTTATAGCTTGCTGTGATGATGAAAGGCCCTAACCAATTGGGTTCAAACTTGCCTTTGTTGCTGGGATTTAGGACATTCTTCTGATTTTCTTTTAAGACCAATTCTCTGACTTGGAAAGTCCTGCTTCTGATCTTCTTGTTGTAGCTTTGTTTGAGTCTATTTTGATAGACTTGTAGATGATTCAAAGCATCTATGAGTCTCTCATCCAGTAGCTCCAACTCGTTTAATCTTGATACCTGATAGTCCTCATCATTGATGAGATTTTGCAATGATATTCTGAGGGATGGGAGCTCGATCTCAATGGGGAGTACGACTTCTAATCCGTAGACCAAGGAGAATGGGGTGGCGCCAGTGGTGTACGGATGCTGGTTCGATAAGCCCAGAGGGCGGGATTAAGCTGCAAGTGCCAGTCACGACCTGCATCATTGACTATTTTCTTGAGGATTTTGAGGTTGGTTTTGTTTGTAGCTTCTGCTTGGCCATTGCCTTGGGGATAGTACGGGGTGGAGAAGCGATGCTGGATTTTGAATTTCTCGTACAAGTCGCGAACCTCCTGGTTCTTGAAGGGTGTCCCATTATCTGAGATAATGGCTTGTGGGACACCATAACGACATATGAGATAGTTTAGGATGAATTCTGATATTTGCTTCCCAATGATATGGCTTCCACCCACTTTGTGAAGTACTCAGTTGCAGTGATGATGAACTTGTGGCCATTGGATGAGGTGGGTGTGATTTTTCCAATGAGATTGAGTCCCCACTGCGAAAAGGGCCATGGTGTGATAATCGGGTGAAGCTCTTGAGTTGGAGCATGGATGAGGTCCCCATGTTGCTGACATTGTAAACACCTTTTAGCATGATCATGTGCTTCTCGCTCCATTGTGGGCCAATAATACCCCAGCCTCAGTAGTTTCTTGGCTATGATCATTCCACTCGAGTGTGAGCCACAGATACCGTTATGAACCTCGGTTAGAGCGGTTAATGCCTCCTCAACATTTAGGCAACATAGCAAGGTACCTTCTATGCTTCTACGGTATAAGGTATCACCTAGGATGAAAAATCTAGATTCCTTTTTGATAAAGGTCCATTTTAGGCTCGATGGGAGGTCAGCGGGTATGACTCCTATGCAAAGATATGTATAAATGTCATGATACCAAGGATCACTAGGACCAATGATTTCACACACATATTCTGATTTTGATACCTCGAATATGGGAACGAGAAGCTGCTCTTTTAGAAATTCATATTTCGACACATTATGAGGGATGTCTAATAGAGACCCAATTGTAGCCATGGCGTCTGCTACTCTGTTGTTGGTTCTTGGAATCTGCTCAAATGTTATGTCAATGAAAGATTCTTTTAGTGTCTCCACCAATTTCTTGTATGGAGTGAGCTTGTCATCCTTAGTCTGATATTCATTATTGACCTAATTTATGATCAACTGAGAGTCCCCGTACACCTTGAGAGCTATGATATTCCATTGCACTGCTATCCTGAGGCCTATAGTCAAAGCCTCATATTCCGCTATGTTGTTGGTGCAAGGAAATGCCAATTTGTATGACTTCGGTATGCAGTCCCCTTGTGGAGTGATGAAGAAGACACCAGCTCCTGATCCGTGTTGTGTATATGAGCCGTCGAAGTATAGTTTCCAGTGATCAGTGACGTTGAGGTTAAAGATGGATTCATCTGGGAATTCTGAGACAAGAGGGTTCTCAGAATAAATGGGTGCTTCTGCTAGTTGATCTGCAATAATTTGACCCTTAATGGATTTTCTCTCTACATACTCGATGTCATACTCTGATAATATCATTACCCATTTTTCCATTCTACCTATGAGCATTGCCTTTGATAGGAGATACTTGAGGGGGTTAATTTTTGTGATGAGCTTGATCTTGTGTGCCAACATGTAGTGTCTGAATTTTTGGGATGCAAACACTACTGCGAGGCAAGCTTTCTCGATGAAGGATTAATTTAGCTCATGACTGACCATTGTCCTACTGATATAGTAGATGGCCCTCTCGGTTCCATTTTCATCATGCTGAGCTAGGAGAGCTCCAAGGGCTGCTGCTGTTTCTGACACGTATAAGATCAATGGCTTTCTCGGGATAGGTGGCATTAACACTGGTGGTGTCAGTAGATATTCCTTGAATTTGTTAAATACCTCTTCGCACTTTGTATCCCATTTGTATACTACCCCCTTGTGGAATAGGTGTGAATATGGTTTATGCTTGTCTGCCAATTGTGCTATGAACCATCAGATGGATTGAAGTTGGCCCTGGAGGCCTCTTAGTTGTTTTAATGTCTTTGGTGCCTCCATCTCAAGGATTGCCTTTACTTTCACTGGATCCACCTCGATACCCCTCATGGAGACTATGTATCCTAGCAATTTACTTGATTGTACGCCGAAGACGCACTTCTTGGGATTTAGTTTGACTTTGTATTCCTCCAGTCTATCAAAGATAGCACTTAGGGTTGCTATATGATCTTGTCTCTTTCTTGACTTAGTTAGAATGTCGTCGACATAGTCTTCAACTATTTTGTGGATCATGTCATGGAATATTAGTGTCATGGCCCTTTGATAGGTTACTACTGCATTCTTTAGGTTGAATGGCATCATGTTCCAGCAGTAGGTCCCCCATGGACAAGTGAAAGCCGTCTTGTGTTGATCTTCTTTTGCTATCATAATCTGGTTGTATCTTGAAAATCCGTCCATTAGTGATAGCATCTCATGTCCTGCTATCATGTCTACTATCATGTCGATGTTGGGAAGTGGGAAATCATCCTTGGGACATGCCTTGTTCAAATCTCTGAAGTCCGTACAGATTCTGGATAATCAATTGGCCAGATAAATCCTGCATCTAACAACTTTTTGAGCTCCGTTTTGACTAACAAAGAAATTTGAGGATGCATCTTTCGAAGCTTTTGTTTGACCGGTTTTGCTTCTGGATATACCGCTAAATGATGGACCACTGTCTCTGGATCTAGCCCTAGCATATCAGCATAACTCCATGTGAAGTTTATTTGTCTTTCCTTTAGGAATGCTGCTAGGAGTTCTTGCTCTTCTGTTAATAGTGATTCCGCATAGAATGTGAATGCGGAGTCTCCTTTGTTCCTATGTTGACTAGATTGCACTTTTCGGCCAAGACTGCTGATTTCTCTTGGTGAATAGCTCTTAAGGGAAGATTGAATCCTTCATCCTCGGGCGCCTCAGAGAGGTTTTCACTCAAGGACTTGGATATGATTCTTAGTTTCTCACTTTTGCAACTAAATGATTCAATCGTTTCCCCATAATAGGTGTGTGTGTCCAACTCTATTATAAAGCCTGCTTTGTGATCCCCATTTGGAATGTTATCCCTCAATCCCATGAATTCTGAGAGCACATCATCATTTTTGAATGTATCAAGAACTGGTGGTCCTCGTTGATCATAGTCGATCAGTTGGGGGTAGACTAGGCGAATCTCATGATTTTGATGATCAGATTTGAATGATAAGGCACTAATCATGCAAAGGGTGGTGTCCTCGAATAACCTAGGTAGATTGGTCAAGGTATCCTCATCATCGCTACTAATATAGGGCTCAGTTATGAAATTATGCGTGTCTCTATCTGTGATTATTGGTGAGTGTACTTGTACTAGCACTAGCTGAGGAGAGGTATTAACTGTTCTAACTAGATGACTTTGGTCGCGTATGGTTATTCTCGGAATGGTACATCCAAGGCCAAGATTTGTTATGGGTTGCGTCTCTAGAATGATAGGTATTATGAGCCCATTGTCATTTTTTCCTAGTTGTTGGTTTCTGTCATAACCCATTGCAAGCATCATGTGTAGGCCTTTGTTTGTCTCATCCATTGGTAATTCTGGTGTCGGTATTTCATATTGATAAAGCATGTGAGATGGATCTACTTCAATGACCCCATGGCCAAGGTCTCCCCATCTTGTGAATTCGGGGTAGTCTTTAGGAGATGTTTGCAATGTGGAAGCTTGATTTTCTTGTGGGCATCCCCGTGATCTAGGAGATTGTGGTAACTCTCCTATCACGAAAGAATTGTTAGGGAGTTTGTAGCTTCCACAACCGTCATCTTGGATGATGAGTTTGATGTTAGAGATGGTGGGAATGGTGGGAATGGTGGGTTTCTCTATCGCAGAAGTGGATGCGAGAGTGGTGGGGTCAATGTATGGTGTGGATGGGCCCTCATCATTCTTTGGTACTTGGGGGATTTTATAATACTTGGCCTCAAGATTCTTGCAATATGAAAATGGCTCTGGATCTCCATGGACGGTAACCTCTTGTCCATTATGTGTGAATTTCACACATTGGTGGAAGGTTGATGCTACGACTTTCATCACATGAATCCATGGGCGTCCCAGGAGGATATTGTATGGCAATTTGAGGTCCAAGACCTGACATGTGGTTTCCATGAGTGTTGGCCCTACTTGGATAGGGAGCTTAATTGTGCCCTGAGACACTCTTTCTTGGTCTTCATATGCTCTGATTGTGATTCCCTTGCCTTTGTCGATGGAATCTTCTGATATTTTCAGCTGCTTGATGAGGCTAAGAGAACAGATGTTCAAACTTGCACCTCCATCCACCAAGACCCTTTTGATTTTTCTTTTGTTTACAATGGCTTCCAAGTGAAGTGCGCGGTTGTGAGATGGTTGGGCGGGGAAATCTTGGTTGGAAAATGTAATGAGATTAGGTGTTATGATATTTGCGACCATAGCTTGGAATTGCTCCGCATCAAGATCTGCGGGGACAATGGATGAGGCTAATGCTTCCTCAAGGATCTTTTTATGCGCTGATGAGATTTTTAACAACTCCATGATGGAGATGTGTGCTGGCATTCTTTTGAGTTGGTCTACAACATTGTAGCTATACGAATGGCTCTTGATGTAGGGACTCTATTTGGTTGGGATGATCCTGCAATGGTGACTTTGCCGCCTCTTGTGGTGACTCCACAATCTTTGACATGGGCGCCTTTGATAGTGATGACCATGCAGTCTTCATTTAGTGAGGAAACGGTAGATTCATAGACATGATTTACATTGCCTTTCCCTTTATCACCTCTATTTCCTTTGTTTCCATGATTCGGCATCGGATTCGTGTAGATTTTAAGGTCCTGATTTCTCGTAGGTTGTTCCACGTTTATGATTTTCTTGTCAATGAGATCTTGGATGATGTTTTTGAGTCTCATGCAATTGTTTGTGGTGTGACCTTTTATTTTGTGAAATTCGCAAAGTTGATTCTCGTTGTACCAAGGGGGTTTGACATAGGGTTCTTGGTAATTTTTGAATGTAGGAGGCTAGATGAGTTTTTCGGCAATCAACTTTTTCATTATGTCCTCCAATGGTTCCCCCAAAATGGTGTATTTATGTTTTGATAAGTTTTGCGTTGGGGTGGTCCTCTTTGGTCAGTGAGGTTATTGATGGTGGGATTATTGGGTTGGTATGTTGTGTGATGAGTGTTTTGGCGTTGTGGTTGGATTTGCGGTGCGGGTGTATTTTGGTGTGGACCACTAATGACCACCTTGGCATCGACGACACCATCATTAGTGATGTTCTTGTTTCTCACCCATGTATGAGGTTTATCATTGTAATTAGATGATGGGCAGTTGTTTTGCGGTTCGTGATATGATGTTGATTCCACAGGTTGAGTCACAAGGGCTCTTACGATGCTAAGCACCTTGGAGATTAATTGCTCATATGTGGTGATTCCCTGAACCTTGAGATGAAATGACAGGCAGCTTTCAAGGTTGGCTATGATCGTGTAGACTTGTTGTTCTTCTGGCATGGTCCACTTGCTCCGATTGGCCTTGGATCGCCATCGTTGAAGAAATGAGGTGAAAGACTCATTCTTTCCTTGTTTCAGAGCTGATAGTTCTTCGAGACTAACATCCATTGCAATGTTACATGTGTAATTCCTAATGAATGCATCTCTAATTTCTTCGAATGTTCTAATTCCTGAAGGTAAGCGAGAGAACCATTTTATAGCAGGACCTGCCAAGCTCCTAGGGAATAACCGCATCAGATAAGTATCATCATATGTGACCACCATACAATGAACCTGGAATTCCTTGATGTGATCTTCAGGGTTTCCCATCCCTCGATATTTGTCAAATTTGGGGATTTCAAATCCCTTGGGGAATGGTTTCATGTCTAGGCT
Organism: Sequoia sempervirens; assembly: GCA_007258455.2. Taxonomy (NCBI): domain Eukaryota; kingdom Viridiplantae; phylum Streptophyta; class Pinopsida; order Cupressales; family Cupressaceae; genus Sequoia; species Sequoia sempervirens. The sequence goes on from VDFB02038476.1 coordinate 145,190, forward strand.
CCTATCAAATGGATAGGGACACAAGTTTCTTGGCGCTTTGGTCGTTCACCCTGATTGAAGGTCGAGCACTTGTTGTGAGAGCAACCTGAGTTGTGTCGTCACATCATTTTGGGGATCAGGGGGTGGGATGAAAGTGTTTTGAGGTGTTTGAATCGTGGTTTGGATGGATGGGTTGGTTGGTGCGTTATTTGATGGTATATGCATGTTCTGTCGAGCGAAGTAGGCTTCTACTTGCTTTTGTATGAATGATACCTATTGTTGATCCTGTTGTTGTTGTGCTAGGATTTGTGCTTGTTGTTGCGCTTGTTACTGCTCTAACAACACTTGTTGTTGGGCTTGCTGTTGTGCTTGTTGTTGTTCCAACAACACTTATTGTTGGGCTACTAGTTCTGTTGCTTCTTGTTGCTCTTGGTATTGCCTCAATGCTTGTTGATATGCCTACATTTTCCTGCTTGTGCAAGAAGTTGTGCTTGTGCTTGTGCTTGTTGTGTTCGATATTGAGCTTGCGCTTGCACTTGGACTTGAGCTTGTACCGCTTGTGCTTGTACAACTTGTTGCTATAATAAAAGTTATGCTTGCACGACCCTTTGTGCTTGCAATGCTTGTGCGGCTTGGGTGGCTTGTTGTTGTTGCTGTTGCAATAAAGCTTGAGCTTGCGCGGCTTGTTGCGCTTGTATTGCAGCTTGTGCAGCTTTGGCAACTTGTGCAACTTGAGCGGCTTGTTGCACGACTTTTTGTTTCTGGACTTGTTGGTATCCTCTTTGGAAAGCAACTTGCAATGCTACATCATATTGATTTGATGTGGTGAAAGTTGGAGGTGGTGGTGGATTTGGAATGGTGATAGATGATGATGTTGTGTTGATGTTTTGTGTGTTGGGTAATGGTATTGATGTGATTGGTCCTTGTGAGACCATGCTTTGTGATGTTAGGGGTGTGTTTCATGATGTTGCCATTGCTTGTGTGTTTATCATTTGTTGTTGCGATATCAACGATAAATTTTGAGTGTTTGGTGCAATGCTTTGATTGATGGTTGGGATGTAGGTTTGATTGATACTTGGTAGGGGAGGAAGCCCTAAACCAAGGAGTGGTGCGGATGATGATGCCAATGGTGGAAGAGGTGGAAATGTAAGGGGCATGAGTTGTTGTGAAAACGTCGTGGTGTCGAATAAGCCCCCTAGTCCGATCGTATCTCCCTCTTCTTGTGAATTTGTGAGAAGAGGTGTTTGTGGTGTTGCATGAAAGAATGATGATGATGGATCGTGATGGAATGTTAGAGGAACATTCTTGTGTAATGGGTTTTCGGGTATGTTTTGTTCCAAGGTAGTGTTTGCGTCCACATTTTGATTATTAACAAGGGGATGTGATTGAAGAGCATTGAGGAATGTGTTTCCCTTGTTGACATTTGGTTGGGTTGGAGCAAATGATGTTGTGATTTGCGGAATTTTTTGTGTGATGTTTTGAGATGGGGGTGTAGATGAAATGGGGATGGTAGATGAAATTGGGGGAAATGATGTGTCCACTATATTACTCACATTGAAATCCGAAGGAAACTTGGCCCCTTGTTTTGCTAATTCAAGCATGTACAGTGAAGGGTTGAGTCTCATCATGATGTTGATGATTCTATGGTTGTCCATATTTTGGAGCATTTCTGCCATTTCCTCACGAAACATTCCAAAAGTGAGGTCCTCTCCTTGATTTTCTTCTTGGGGATGTTGTGATGATGAGAGGGTCAATGGGTTACTTGATTCCGTTGGATTCATTTCTACGTTGGTTTGGCTAAGATCACTTGAAGCAGGTGTTTCTTTGTTGGCTTCCATACCCTTCTTGTATTGAGATCTTGTTTGGACCATAAAACAAGGATCAAGAATATGGGAGATGAATCTCTTGATTCTTTGGATTTATCACTTATTTTATGTCCGAAAGTAAAAGTTTTAGGATGCTTTTGAGGATCAATGGTGATGATATGATGATGATGTTTTGGATGCTTTTGACTTTTGATCAATCTTGAATGAGACACTAGGCTTTTTAGGACTTTGGATTTTGATTTTGGATTTTGGATTTTGAGGTTTTGTCCTTGACTTTGATTTTCTTTTGATTTGGATTTTGAACAAAAAGACCCTAAGATGTTGGATGATGATCTAAGGGAAAGCTTTGTCCAAAGGATGATAATTTGGATATGTGTGAGGAGAAGGATGCATCTACCCACACTTATTCAAACAAGATGATTGTTTTACTAAGCATATGGAGAAGGATTCATCTACATACACTAAGCTAGACAAGATGATTTTGATAACTTTGACTAAGCATATGCAAAAGGATACATTTACACATACCTAGCCAAAGGTGTTTTGATAAAATGTTTTCAAGGATTTTGTCTCAATGATTTTGGATGATTTTGATTTTCAATGATTTTGGATGATTTTGATTTTCAATGATTTTGGATGATTTTGATTTTTGCCATAAAGCCTAGTTTCAAGATTTTCCCAAAAGGTGATGATGAGATGGATTTTGTTTCGATGTTTTGGATGGATGGATGAAAAATATTTTGATAATGTTTTGATCCTAAGATGAACCTAAAAAGGACACTTTGTTTGCCTAGATCTAGGTATTGAAGAGCATGCAAATGCTTCCTAATGACCTTTGTAACCAAGAAATGATTTTATTTGAACATTCATTTTCGGATTTTCAATCAATGATTTGTGTGTTTTTGGAGTCTTCAACACATATGAAAGTTCATTTTGCTTAGCTTTGCTTAATGTCTTTATTTTACCAAAAACACTTTCTTCAATTAGGTTTTCAATCTAAGATGTCCTATGTCTTAATTTTTTCAAACCCCACAAGATATGTTATGTGGAAATTTAATGAACTTAAGGCAAAGGGTTTCCCTATTGTTTACTTAAGGAGACAAATTGAGATTTAATCCAATGTTTAGAAACCTCTAAGGATGTGAATCCCAAGGGAAAGAAATAACATATGGATTGAGTCAATGGTATTTGTCTTCAAAAGGGTTTGAAATTTGGATGATGTTAAGTGTTTGTTTCCATGATGTTTTCGATCAAGCAATGCATTTTGTAACCCAAGAATAAGTACAATCCTATGGATGTGTAAGACAATATTTGTTGGATTCCCACTTGGACAAGTCCAGCTACGCTTATCTCTAGCGAATGGTTAGATGCTTGACCCCACTGGCTCCCCTCCATGGCACTCACTTATACGGGGCAGCAAAGCATCAACACCCATGAAACTCTCATGGCATGCTTTCCATCTCTACTAGAAGACCGTAAAAATGTGGGGTGGCTTCAGAATGACCTTTCTTGCACCAACAAATAGATTTAAGGATTTTGGCAAATTCTAGCACATGGGTTTTAGTAAGGACTTTCCGTTCGTAGGAGTTGACCCAACGTGGCAAGAGTCCCATTTCGATCCATCTTATCGGAGTCAACCGCGTGATATTGGCGTTTCTTCCAATATCCACATTTATATCCCGGCTGGAAATACTCTTGGCTTTAGAGTGTTACCGGTTGAGTCGTTCCCTTGGGCGAGTACATTTTCCCCAAGGCAGGCCCTCTAGGATAAAAAAAAGCAATGAAGAACAATATTCATAATTTGATCAATCCTTGTTGGCAACAAGGAGAGAGAATGTACACAAAAAAAGTGCCCACTCACACTCGCACAATAGTTTGTTCAATTTTAAGCCCAAATCGAAGTGTGGAGGTGATTGCTTTATCTTAACCCAAAGTCATAGAAAAGACCTTTTCATTCTCAAGATCGCTATAAAGCGCGAGAGAAGTGCATACGCCCTTTTCTAATGGCTTTAGTCTAAGTAAGCCCTCACGAAAAACACAACTACACTTGTTCTTTTTAGATCCTCAAAGCAATATGTGAGTTCATTTTAGAGCACCAAATCACAAGTGAAAGACATTTGTTCAATTGTTTAATCCATAAACGAAATCTAGTAAGTTGTTGATCCTAAGATTCTTTTTAAACCCTCTTGCAAGAAATAAACAAAAAGAATCCTTTTTTAAACCCAAATGAAAGCTAGTGTTCTAAAGAAAGAAAAAGATGATAAATTCTTGAAGAAGTGTTAAACAAACACTTAAGTGTTAAAAAACACTTTGATTAGACCCAATATCATCTCCATGCTTCTCCTTCCTTTGTGTTTGGCTTCCAACCTACAAAGTGGAAAAACAATCAGATTTTGGAAAAACACAAAAATTAAAAAATAGAAAATAGTAGATAAATAAATCATGAACCAAAAGCACGTGCTAAAAAATTAAGTTCTCCCTTTTTTTGTCTTCCAGCGTCGCAACTCGTGAAGGCGTCGCTATTTTTTTCTTCCAGTGGTGCTCTTACAGCGCCGCTTACCAGTCAGCGGTGCTCTATGTTGGGACAGAGAGCATGATTGCATTGCTCTTTTCGCCTAGCGTTGTAGTTCTTGAAAGCATCGAAGTTTTAAATTTTTTGAAAACTTGTGCAGATCGGCGAGTCCAGTGGCGCAATTTAAAATTTGAAAATTTTGGCGGGATGAGTCTAGCAATGCTAAAATAGCAATGCTGACGAGCCCGCGGTGCTAAAACAGCGACGCTGATGAGCCCGCGGCGCGAAAACAACGACGCTGATGAGCCCGTGTTGGAATTTCCTGTGTACAAAAAAGTGCAAAATTTTCATGAAAATGTTAGAATTTATGACTTTAAGCCCTCCTTCGAGCGCCAAATGTGCGAACCCTTTTCCTAGTACCTGCAAAACAATATGAATAAACAAGTTAGACAAGGAATTACGAGCTAAAAGAAGGATTCCCCATGAAATCCATTTACAAATCAAACTAGGAATGGAAATATTGAAGAACACAAAGCAAATGACAAAAACAAGATAAAATCCTAATTAGATGTGCAAACTCTTAATCCCATGTGGGAATTGGTGCCAATTTGATGTGAAAATTGGCCCTTTCTCAATCCCTAAGATGTAAGCTTTGTTGATTGATGATGAAGAGTGATCCACTTTGTTGATGCTTGATGTATGCTCCAAGATGAAAATCTGCATAAAACCTATCTATGCTTGGATGAAATTGATGATAAGATGCTATGGATTTGAGTATAATAACTTTACTCAAATTGTGGATGATAAAATGAGGAGAGAAGCTCTTCATTTATAGGATTTCAAGATGAATGAATGCCCAAATTTGAGCAATGTGGGACTAACATTCATCCAATGATATGGTGCCACTTGTCAAGTTATGAATGGATGATGGTTGTGCAAGATTTGGGGTTTGTGCCAATAAATGCCAATATATTTGAAATTCAAATTTGTTGAAATGACATGTAAGAGGGAAGGGAAAATGCAATAAATTCCACTTGGCTCAAGGAAAAGGACATGTAAGAGGTTTTAAATGCATTGTTGGATGTACATGTTGACTTGGAATTTTTGAATTCAAATTGAGAGAATATTCCAAAAAGATGCCATGTGAGGAAAATAGAGATTTAATAAATGAATTAAATCTATTTTCATGTGCAACTTGCATTATCTAGAGGATGTGACATGAGATGAGGTTAAATTAATTGAGAGTTTAATTAATTTAACAGGAGATTAGATGATGTGACTTATTTGGCTTAAATTTATGGATTTATTTAAATCAAATAAGAGAGGAATATGATAAGAGGTTAATTAAATAAATATTTATTTAATTAAAAAGGATGGTGTTAGATTAAATCAAATAAGGTTTTAATTTATTTAATTTAATGGAAAGACTTTAGAGATTTAATCAAATAAATTGATTATTTAATTAAATAGGGATAATTAGATCAGATGGATTGATTTAATTAACAAGAGAAATGACTTGATTCAGATAAAGTGATTTATTTAACCAAGAGAGGGTACTGATGAATTTAATCAGATAAGGGAATTTGATTAAATGGTTAGACCGAGGAATGATTCAGGAAGAAACGATGTTAGTAAGTTAGGATCAAATGCACGATGCCAATCAATATATTTTCGATGTCTACAATATCCAATCTTCTATTAAATTGAATGATGTAGCAACCTCATTTTATTATATGCAAGTGACAAAGTCAGATATTAGATTCCATCAACATGAATTACCCTCACTTGAGATACAAAATAAACATGAGGATTAAAGACAAAGGTGATCATTAATGAAACTGTAGTTAGGCATACTCTCATAGAAAATGGAGCAGGTCTTAATGTTTGTAACATTGATCTTGTAGATAAAATTGGTGTGGAAAAGACAACCCCATGATGTTAATATTTGTGGGTTTGTCAATGTTAATTGAGAACCATTAGGAATGATCACATTACCCATTGAGGTTGGACCTATAGTTTTTCCCACTCTTGTCCATATCATGCCAGGACCTCTTTCATACAACCTTCTGCTAGGGAGACCATGGATTCATGCCATGAAAGGAGTCTCATCTACTCTTCATCGTCAGATGAAGTTTGAATATAATAACAAGATATACATGGTTGAAGCAAATGAAAAAAGTTATAATTCACAAATTCAACATGATCATGACACTTCCAACTCTCTTAATACTTTGATTCCAACTTCCAAAGCAGAACCTATACAAGTTGATGGTAATCCTATTTCTCCTTCACCTACAACAAAAATCTTATATGATGATTGGCAGATGTTATATTTTACACCTTGTTTCAAAGTAGAGTCCAAAATCTCACCCTCGAAGTCCAAAGAGTCAAATACAAATGATTCATCTTCAAACATATGTTTTAGGGATGATTGGGGTTCATTATATTTTACACCCTCCTTTATGGGAGAGTACAAAATATCACAATATATACCTAAAGACTCTTGTGTTTCATTTTCTCAACTTGGTTCTACATCAACAACATCACCCCATGGTGGTGATGGGGTATCTCTAATTCCCTTCCCTCATGAGAGGAAGATACATAACTTTACAAAATTTAAAAAGGATTTGTGTGCTCATGAAGAAGCCAATCCTTCTCCGAAGCATAAAATTTCTTCATCTGAGTTGGAAGCATGTCATGTTCTTGGATACAAAAGCCTTTTTAAACATGGATATAATGAAAACATGGAAAAAAATATAGAAATCAAGTGAAGCCTATACTGTACTTTCCAAGTAGGGTCTAGGTTTCCAACCTTTATCTTCATCCTCATCTAATGCTTTATCATCTACTATGTGTATGAAATCTTGTGTTGAGAAAGAAATGTCACCTAATATTGATCAAGAGGCTATCTTGTCAAGGCTTCTCAAATCCCGCTTGATTACTCTTCCTCTAAGAACACAAAAGAAATTCTACAACAAAATCTCATTTTGTGCATATCATTGAGTGTGTGGTCATTCAACCAATGAATGTAAGGCTTTGAGTAATCAAATTCAACATCTTAACAATATCCCTCTTAGAAATATCCCTCAACCCATGATTGAGCCTCCTACAATTGACGAAGCCATGATTAAAGCAAAAGCCCTTCCAAGTAACCAAGAAAAACCAACCATGATTCCTCCACCTATTTCCTATAAAAGACCAAGAGATAACCATATAAGTCATATTGTTCCTCCTAAGGTTAAACAACCTTCCATGGTTCCTTTTGTTCCTCCCTTGCGAGAAAAATAAAAATCAATGGTTGATAAACCCGCTCCTATAGAATCACAACTTGAAAATCACACAAGAAGAAATAGAAATGCTAAAAAGCGTAGGCATAGACGTCGTGCTATTGCTCGTAAGTTAAAAGAAGAGAATAAAATAGAAAATCAAGATCAAATACCAATTGAAACAAATCATGATGATTCTCTACCTTTGCCACAAAAAAAACCATAAAACATCTATGGACATTGTCATTAGGCCTCCTGCCATGATTAACTTAGATCTGATGATGATGAGATCACTAAGATTGATGAGGAAGTGCATAATGAGTTGAATTTATTTTTTTCCTCTTCCATGAGCTTAATTGATAACAATCGTGATGATCCTCTTATAAAGAGTGACTCACCATGTGTTGAATCTAGTGATGCTCCTAGTACATCACTTTTCGTTGTCCCTTTAGCTAGTTGTCCGCCTTCCACATATGATGAACAAGATTGGGATGCAAAGGACTTGCTATAGGTTGACTTGCATGTGTCATACTAGTCTTCTCTTTGTGTTCTTTGTGATTGCATGTGCATAATGTGATCTCCTGCATAGTGCTGCTTGGTGTATCTTTATATGTTTGTGAGCCTACTTTGGATGACCCTTTTCATTTCGTTGGTGCAAGGATATAAAGGAAGTGAATCCGTTGTGAGATTCTTCTATTTGTATCCCCATTCTTCTATCTATTGTAACCATTTATCTTTTGTCTTGTGTTTTCCTTTTGGGGATGACGCAAGGCATCGAGACATTTAGGTCTCTTCCATGTTGACCCAAAATCTTCTCCTTTTTCTTCTCTCTTTATGTGTCATTATTCCTTTGTACTTGTTGTTCCATGAGTTATTTGGGGAATGATGACGATTTCAAGCTCGATTATATCATTGCAACAAAGGAAAATGCTAACCAAAAATCCATGGATCCCTTATGTGTTATCCTAGGACTACATATGGAGGGAAACCTCTTTTCCATGACATAGCTCTATCTTCAAAACATATGTGTTACATAGGGCTTTCCAAATAAATCTGCCATCTATTGGCATTTACTATCTTCTTCTTTAAAGTAATTACTCATAGCATGGCATTTAGCAATTTCTTTAAAGTTGGGGCATACACGTCCCTGCTTATTGTTTGCCTCAAAGTGTGGTCTTCTTACTTCACGTGATGTGTCTTCTTGGTGGTGACATTGGATTTGATGTCCTTCAAGAGCATGACCTTTCTTGGAATATAAAATTCCTCTTAGTGGTGGTGCTATGGCTTGCATTCCCTAAGTTATGAATATTTTATCCTTGGCTAGTCCTCTCTTGGTGATTCCAGGAATGATGTTCCCTAAGGTGAGACCTTTCATGAACTAAGATAAACCCTTTTGAGTATCCTATCCTATTGTATTTAAAATGGTCACCAAGCATAACACAACTTGCTTGCCAGTGGAGCCTTTATGTTTTTCATGGCCACCAAGCATAACACAACTTACTTGTCAGTGGAGTCTTGTTTTTTATGAGTGCCTAACATAACGCAACTTGCTAGCCTTGTGAAAATTCTTGTAGTGCATTATCAAAGTTATCGGGAGGTATAAATTTTGTATGGTTGATACATGGGAGATTGTAGACTTGGAATGACTTTCCCATCAGCCACCCTTTTGGGGCTCACTGAATGGACAACGGATTTCACTAGCCCATGTGAGTATATTTTGTTTGCATTTTGGACAACGGGTTTCCACTTATGAACATTGGTTTTGGAAAAACAAATAAGGCTTGATCTACCTATTGGAAAAATAGTCGGGGCTTGATCCATCCACTCCTTTCTCTTTTCATCAATTTTGGCATTATATGCTTGGGTACCTTGTCTTGTTAATGTAAATCACTTATATGTGTGTACCTTTGTATTTATGTTGGTTTTCCATGGGATCTTGATCTTGGGGGCTTGCACAACCTCCTTGATCTTTGGCATCCTATCTTACTAACATTTATACACTTGGACCCCTTTTGACGCTTATTTGTCTACTTTAGTGTGAGTTTGAGCATAGGGTTCATCCTCTCACTAAAGTGGGGGCTAAATGTAGTGTAGAAAATGTACACCTTTACATTTTCACACTATGTTTAGGTCCCTTAATTAATTGGACTTAATTAAGCCTCTAATTGGCCTAATTATGCATTTAAAAGCCTAATTAATCTCTTTTTTTGAAAGGGAAACTTGTATTAGACAATTGCAAATATTAATTAAATTACCTTGGAAATTGAGTGTCTTGGATTTAGGTCCTAAGACCCATTTTCCCAAGTACGAATGGGTCCTCCTTAAGTTGAGGATCTCAATTTTTAATATGTTTTTGGTAGCATTTTTATGATTCAAATTCAATTTGCAATTGTCAGCCTTTGATGTTTATTTTTTGAGAAGTTAGAAAATTATCTATAAATATAATGTCTTTTTATCAATTCAATATCTAGAATTTTTATGCAAGCATTCCTAAATCAAAGATTATTGTCAAGAGCATTCAAGAGCAGATTTATCATTCTTCTACAACAACATTCAAGATCTCAAGCATCATGTCAAAGTTATTTGCATTTATGCATGTTTTTGGAGCTAACATTGTGATGTAGGTTTCAAGCATTCAAGTCAAAATTCAAGCATCAAGATCAACATCCAACCAAGCCATTTCATGCAAGATCAATACCTTGGAGAGATGTGATAGACTTTAGTCCTCTAAGGATCTCCATTCAAGGGTTTGGTGAGTTGCAACAATTTAGTGTTCATTTGTCATTCCTTCCATTCATGTTTCATTTCATTTCAAGGTTTAATTACCAAAATGGGGTTTGACCAAGGAAAAATCCCATTCACCAAAAATAAACATTTTTTGCCTCTTTTTGTGTTTGCAAATTTGTAGATGAAGAAAGATTGAAGATTGATCAAAAGTGCAATTTTGTAAAGTTTTCAAAGTTGTCATCAAAGTTGTCAAGACACAAAATCTTACTTACATAATTTAATTTTGACTTTCCAATAGTGGGATCTAAAGAAAACAAGAGTGCAGATCTAGGAGCAAAGGACTGTGAAATCAAATTTAGGACCCATGTAGTTGGACCCATTCACCCTAGGGTGAATTTGTCCCAGCAGGATACTCAACAACAATTTTTTATGATAGGTGCACAGTATCTTATCCCTCCCAAATCTATTGGAAGTCTATTGTTTCTCATTGTTTTATGTTTTAAATTGATGATTAAAGTTTCACATTGTATAATTGAGTTCATTTACTATTTTTAGTTTTTCTTCCCAAAGTGGTGTTTAGGCAGATTTTACCCCATCCTCAATCATAAGGAAATTTGCAAGATATCCAATAAGGTTGACTCACCTAGGGTTGAAATCCAATCCTACCTTTGGGATCTCATTTCCTAATGAAAGAAGAAATATAGGTGCATACCCCCATTCCAATAATAGGAAACCCCCTAGCACCCACTGATACATTTTGGTATTTTTTTCGACGGCGGGTCGTCGGAATTCCGACGACCCGCTGTCGAAAAAAATACCAAAATGTATTAGTGACCCATTTTTCATCATTTCACACATAAATAACAACACACCATGAAACAAAGAACCAAAACCAACCACTAGCACCACAAACATGGGCTAACTAGAGGGAGAACAACCCAAACCCTAAAAATTGTGAGTAGCTTCAATTTCCTCAAAAAGATGATGAAAAATATCCTTGAGAGAATTAGTATCACTACTAAACTTATACAAAATGGTGCTTTTCATCTTCGCAAGTGGGTCTTGGACAACTCTTCCTAGATCTTCATGCTTGTGATAGTACAATCTAGACAATGTTTGCTCAAATTTAAGATGTTATTAATTGAACCCTCCAACTCCCTAGATTTAATTTTTAGTGAGACCTTTTTTTGTAGAAAAATTATCATTTTGTGTTGAAATAAAATACACGATGCAATAAAATTTATTGTTGTTAATTTTACCAAACACATTGCTCCTATTATCTTTACCTATATATATATTTTATTTTCATTCCTCTTTGTTGTAGTCTGGTTGACATTGATGTCAAAAGAATGTTGGAGTTGGTTGCAATTTGGTTGTTAGTATTGTAGTCTGGCTATTTGGTTTCCATAGTCTTTGTGAGATGCTTTGCGTCTCTCCATTGTTGTTATTGTGCTCTTGTAGTTTGGAGGTTAGTTTTATATGTTGTCAAAGCATGTGTGATCCAAGTTTCATGTTGTTTGGATTATCAATTTTTTTTTGTGTTTGTATTTTAGGGTTGTGTTGTTTCTATGAGAATGCTCACAAAGGTGCAAAGTTTTGTTCTGCATTCCTCCATGTTTGTAGATATGGGTGTGTAGTTCAGAAGTCAAGTTTTTGATATTGTGAAGGTGTTATATCCAAAGTTTCTTGTCCAATTGGAGGAGTAATAGGAACAATATATCCATCTTTGACAGATTTCCAAACACCATACCCCAAAGAGGACATATGAGTTTCCATCCGATATCTCTAGAAAGTGAAATTTGTTCCATCAAACCTAAGAACCTTGCAAGATCCTTCTTGTGCCATCCTAGATCTTCCTCAAGCAATTAAAATTCTTCTAAGGAACCATGCTTTGATACCAATTGTTGAACAAAACTAAAAATACTGAGAGGGGGGTGAATCATTATTCTATCAAATCTCAAACCCTCTGAAGAAAATCGAAACTTAAACTTTATAACACAAACAAAAACATGAAAGATGAATACAATGGACAACACCACACAACACCAAATGTATTTGGAAAACCACACAAGGGAAAAACCATGGTGAGAAAAGCTGCTAGGAGCTATTGTCCTAATCCAACTTGACAAATGAATCACAATTTCAACTTTGTTTTAGGGATACAACCCAAGGAAGCTTCTACTCCCTGTAGAAAGGTTTTAGGGTCACTCCCAAGGAAGCTACAACTCCCGACAAATTTTTTTTTAGGTCTTCAACCCAAGGAAGCAACTACTCGCTAAATTGAGAATGTTTTTAGAAAAGATTACAACATTATAGTACTTCTACTATCTGAATCTGACAATAAAGCTCAATCCTTTTGATGATTGCAATTTTTTTTTCTTCTTCTCTTTTAATGATTGCAATTCTACTTTGACAACTCTTTTGCAACTTCTTCAAATGTCTTCTCTGCAACTTAGTGGCTCATTGCTTTCAACCTTCAAGAATTTTTTCCTTTGGCTCACTGCCTCCAACAATTAGTTAGATACACTCATCACTTTCCTTCTATCACAAAAATATGATCAACTTGAATTTGGATAGGATCTTCCACTTATTATCTTTCTCTTCTATTTGCTTACATAAACATCATAATGCATTACACATCCTCGACATAACCACTTCACCTAAATCAACTAGGTTTACAATTTATATATGATATTACATTGATTACATTACATATGTCGGGCTACAACAAAGAATATTACAATTACAAGTCGACTAAAAATCAAACAACATGAAACATGTAGAGGGAAAGACCCAAAATGGACTACATGCAACACTAGGAAGAGGGACATGTCTTGTGGATCCAAACACATGCTTAACTTGGTCCTATACACTTCCCAATGTCAGTCTTCAATTGAAAACATCTACACGCTTCAGACAATCAAATTAGGTCAAACTTAAGCAAGAAAACATGAAACTTGTAGCATGTCGACCTTTATAACTTGGTGGTAGACATGAATGATTAAAAATTACTTGTGCTTCTCTCAAATGAGTTGACATGACCCCTACAACACCTTCAAACACTCGAACTCCAGGAAATAAAGACCTTGTGGCACACACCTTCAACATACCTCAATCGGCCAGGCAAAAGTATAACCCAACAACACCTTCATTCCAGACCACAACTTGTTCTAGAGAAACCAAAAAACCTCTTGTGGAGCAACAAAAAAATCATAAGATCTTCAAGAAAACTCTCCACCAACCAATTCACCACTTTAAATAGCAACAAGTTGGAACAAGCCATCAAATATTGAAACTAGCCACCGAACAATACAATCTTGCACTTTGTCACACCAAAATTTCTTTGCAGAAGGACTAAAGACATGGAACTTTGGATATAGTACCTTCACAACATAAAAAAATTAATTTATGATCCGTACATCCATATCTACAAATGCAGAGGAATGCAAATCCAAACTTTGCACCTCTATAAGCATTCTCACATAAACAACACAGACTTGAAACTATCACTTCCAAAAAACCTATTCAGTAATCCAAACAGCATGAAACTTGGATCACACATGCTCTAACAACATATGAAGCTAAATTCCAAATTATAGGAGCAAGAGAGATGCATAGAATCTCATAGAGACTTTGGTAACCAATGTGTAGTATGGATGAAAGTTTTTTTCATTTATTTTTATTATCAACTTGTCAAAGTTGTGTGAAATTTATTCATGGTTAGGTGTGTGTTGTGTGCTAATAAGAAATGCATTTCTTAGTTTGATATTTTGTTTGGTTCTATTAGTGATGTTAAGAAGTTGCACAAATTTAATAAGAAATGTAGCTCTTTTTTTATTGACATGTTTTTTTTAGGGACCAAAGAGGTCACTTACAAACTTCCATCATGAGGTCACCTTGTCTATTATTGCATTGCAAATATTTATGACATTGAAAGTTCTAAAGGAGTTCACAAATTTTATTGCTTAGACCTCCACTACAATTCATAAAGACTATCTACTCTAGCCCCATCACTAAGGCTACTGCTTTAGTGGTTCAATCTAATACCAACCAACTAATTATTGGTGATCATCTTGTTCATGAGGAACTTGGCAATATGTCTAGTGACAAAAATGATGAGGAAGGTGACCTACCATCCTCTATTGATTTGGATTCCACCTTGAATTTTTCCCTCATTCAAGTTGTTGATATTGATGCAACTCTTAAAGCTTATGAACATAGGTTGATTGATGCATTTGTGGATCACGAGGCTAAGACCACCTTGGTTGAGAGTGAAAATCTAGTTTGTTTGTCTTGACTCAAAAAGTTGCTTAATAATCATGTTGAAGACATTGTCAAAAACATTGTTAAGAAGTGTATTTAAGAATAGTACTTTTTTTTTCTTAGTTTGCAAGAATCGGTCGGGTATCCGTTCCCCTATAAACTACACTGCGCTTGGTAAACTTTTTTCATGTGATCAGTGACATTGGCATGAAACACCCTCCTGTACCACGGGTTTGGGGGGGGGAGACTAGACCTCATGACCTCTTTCCTACAACAGGATGTTTTAGCCAATCGAGCTAGCCCCCTGCCTCGTATTTAAGAATAGTACTAATTGTAAAGGTTCTTCCTTAATTTTGATTTATTATGATAGTTTGTAACTTATTCTAAAATGATGTAGTAAATTATTTTTTATATTATTGATTTAAGACATCTTTCTATTAATTATATGCTCAAATTTTGATTTGTTATTAAAAATCTTAGACTGTTTTTATTTTGATTTATTAAACTAGCACTTGCACCTAAAGGAGGTTCAAAGATTACGCCGATAGAAAACTATATGTATGTTATACTAAACTTAAACAAATCTAGATTTTTTCTTAAAGAAATTAAGTATTTTTTTATTATGAAATATTTGCATACAAATTTAAAACATATTTTTATGTGATAATGGAAATAGAATGTTCTCATCTAGTTGTCAAATCAATATTTATTTGGCTTTCATGTGATAAGTGAGATTTTGGAGGCTTTTAAACGATAGCTAGTTTACCATTAAACAACAACTAGTTTATTCACCGCTGGAAAATTCACTGCCAACAATTCACCGATTCATGCCATGACAAATTCACAAGTAAAATTTACCACCAACAATTCACCGTTGCATGCATTAGTATTAAAAAATGTTAGTGGCGGTCAATTGCTGGTGGTGAATTTTCTATCCTTGAATTGCTGAAGGTGAATTTTCCATCCTTGACTTGCTGAAACAAAATCATCCATCAATCTTAATAACTCACCAAAAAAAAAAAAAAGACTAACCAATAAAACAATTTCGGATGACTCAGCAAAATCATCCATCAATCTTAATAACTCACCGAAAAACAACTAGCCAATAAAACATGGATCACTTGAAAAGATAAATTCATTTGGAAGCTTACAAACTCCCAATAGAAGACTGGTCAAAACAACGAGATTACAACGAAAGCCAGCCGCCATTGCGGTGAGGAAAGATGACCCACATGATCATGTCATTCATCTTTTAGCGTGAGTAGATTTGATGGGGTGTTGACCATCTAGAATACCCTAAATGTGGTTAATACCGGGCCGCCCGGCCCGCCATGCCAGCCTGTTACACACCTACATACGTGCTTTCGCTTCTCATTCCAACTATTTGAATGCCTAACAGCTCTCTTTCTCCTACAATTACGTCTAACCGTTGAGGGAGTATACACAGTGAATATATAAGATTCTTGTGAAGTGTACACAGTGAGTATACCATATCTGTCATGGCAGCAGTACAGAAGAAGAGGGTGGTTGTTGTGGGAGGTGGAATAGCAGGCGCCACCGCTGTTAAGGCGTTGGAAAGCCATGCCGATGTCACACTCATTGATCCGTATGTTATAAGTCGCACTTCATTTTTTTGTTTTTCTTCATAGCAGAGATGAAATTGAGCAATTCATATGGATTTATTTTTGCTTTCTGTATAAAACAGGAAAGATTATTTTGAGATCCCATGGGCGAAATTAAGGTGTATGGTGGAACCAGGCTTTGGGGAAAGGTCTGTGTTTCTCCACGAGGAGTATTTGAAGACTGCCAAGCTTATAACATCTGCTGTAACAAGTGCTACAGAGGAGACTGTGATCACTGCCTCGGGAGAACATGTAAAGTATGATTATCTGGTGCTTGCCACTGGAACTGCTTATGATGGCCCTCCTACAAAAGCAGAGAGAATCAAACAATTTGAAGCAGGTATATAAATTACAACATTTGGTTAGTCCTATGCTTGAGTATATAGGAAATTTGATTCATGGGAAGATATCATCAATCCTCCAATTTCATCCATCATCAATTTTCAATCTCATTTGTTAAAAATGAGAATTTTAGATTTGAATTGTTGAACTACCAGGCCTTTCTGCAAAATTTTGAAAATAGAAAGAGGCAGACCTCTGCAGCCTTAACTACATATCTCTTTTTCTACCTGTGGAAAAGCAATCAGCAGTTGATCACCCTGCCTGCTTCTTTCTTGTCTTTTCCAGCCTCTTCCTGATATTTTCCCCTGCATGTTTACATAGAATCTCTTCCTTATTTATGATTCAAAACCCATATCTCTCTTGAGCTTGAATGATTCATTCAGTTGTCCTGGTATTCCATTTTAGTCATTCTCCTCTTTCTGATGGTGGATTGGCGAAAATGATCACTCCCCTCTTTTTATGATGGATTGAAGAATATGATCGCTCTCCTCTTTCTGATAATGGATTGATGAATATGATCACTAGTCTTTCTGATGGTGGATTGTTAAATATGATCTGAAATGTCATAAAAATATGCACAATTGATTCAGAAACAATCTTTTGAATATTAAATAAAATTTACTAAAAAGTTTTATTTGAGAAATTTGAACTTAAATTTGTATAGTAAAAACTCTGTAACCTTGTTATTTAAACACAATCCCTTTAATGAAATTGGGAGTTAAAATTGTTTGTACATACTTATTGCACCATAATACAATACCTGTTTCAAATAAGTCATATTTGTTATATTTGCTTTTATACTCTGACAGACCACCACATCATGGCATCTTAAAAACAAAACAAATAGTTAATTTGAGATTTCAACTTAATATCTGTTTTATACTCATACCAAATCAAGGCATCTCATGACAAATATGATTTGGATTTACAGTTTAGAATTTATAAATTGGGGGTTTGATCCATGACAATTGTGGGTTTGATCTGTGAGAATTGTCGATTTGAATATGTTTTCTTGCAGACAACCAGAAGATTAAGGATTCCAAAACAGTTCTGATCATTGGAGGAGGGCCCACTGGAGTGGAGCTGGCTGGAGAGATAGCAGTAGATTTTCCAGAGAAAAAAGTGATCCTCCTCCATGCTGGTTCCAGGCTTCTTGAATTTGTGGGGGAAAAGGCTTCTAGAAAGGCTCTGTCCTGGCTCAAGTCTAAGAGAGTAGAAGTGCACCTCAATGAACGGATTGATCTGAGCAACATTTCTGAGACCACAACAAGCTTTACCACAAACAGTGGGAAGATCATCAATGCAGATTCCCATTTTGTATGCATTGGCAAGAAAGTGGGCACATCTTGGTTTAAGGAATCAGTGTTTGCAGGCGCTGTAGATGAACATGGTTTAGTAAAGGTGGATAGCTCTCTGCGTGTGGAAGGACAAACTAATGTTTTTGCTGCTGGGGATATCATTAATGTTAAGGTAAGCATGATGGCATATACATTGGTCTTCTTTTGCAGAAAAAAAATCCTGTTAATACTAATTTGTTTACACATTGTTGTTGTAAACTTATTTCTTATATTATTTTGGCTAATAATTTGAGGTGTTGATGCAGGAATTGAAACAAGGATTTTGTGCTCAGAAACATGCACAAGTGATTGTAGAGAACATAAAGAAGCTCTCTAAAAATCCCAAGCACACAAAATTGAGCACCTACAAAGCAAGTCCTCCCATGGCCATTGTGAGCTTGGGAAGAAATATTGCAGTGGGACAATTCCCCTTTGGAGCATTCAGTGGTCGCCTTCCGGGCATGATAAAATCTAAAGACTTGTTTGTTGGTCCTACACGCAAAGGCCTTGGCCTTAAATCTTAGTTATTCATAATATGTCTTCTTGTCTTATTAAGTAATTATTGTACTAGTATTTGTAAGTATGAACATGGTAGAGTATAGCCTAAGAGTAAAGTTTTACTGTCAATGAATCTTCATTGATATGCTTTGATGGTGTGTTCTCCAAAACAAGACAAGCTATGTGTTAGATTGTACATGTTTTCTTCTTGAGCCCCCCAAGAAGGTTTTCTCTCTTCATTCAATATGTGTTGTTGCACAAGCTCTATGATATTTCATTATATCTTGTCAAGCATTTTTGTAATCAAATAAATCTTTTATTGTAAGAGAAGTCATGGTTTTCTATCATGTTTCCATATATTTCATCATATCTTGTCAAACATTTTTGTAATCAAATAAATTTCTTATTATAATAAAAGTGATGTTTTTTTTATAATCATGAGGTTGTTGAGAAGTCATTATAGCTTTAGGTATTTATTTATACATGATTAGATAGAAACAATGAAAATCATGGTTAGAGTTCACTTTGTTGGCTTAATTTTATCTCTACAACACATTATATTAAGTTTACTAAGGTAATTAGGTAATTAATATTTATTTACTTCATAAGTAGTTGAGCACGTGTCATCTCCTTGATCGATGGGAGCACATGCCACATTTGCTTCATTCAACTCCTTGACTAATGATAGTTAGGTGCCACTTCTCCCTCATTAAGTTAGGTCTTTTTGATGCCACTACTCCTACATATAGAGTTGTTATTCATATCACTAAGGATTTCTAGGACACACTTATTGTGTGAATGAAAATTTTAACATGCATAAAATTTAATGAATTTGGACTATATTAAACCTCCCATTGAGAATGATTTTCCCATGTGGTCAAATCGATGCATGTTCACTCAGAAATTCGACATCATAATGACACTCTCGAATGCAAAGGTGAGTGATTGTATACAAATGGCTACATGTTTCGATATATAGGTTGAGGATGAAATGAGATGAAGGTTCAAGATTTGATCAAGAGATCAATGGCTAAGACAAGAGATGATCTCCCAAATAATAGGATCGTACCAAGTGGCATCATGAAAGGAGTTGAGAGGGAAGATGGTACTTTGGAGTGTAAGAGGAGATCTTTCCATAAAGGCAAAGTTTGCCCTTGGACTCCAAAGGGGGGAGTGATAAGAATAAAGGAGTTTTAGATTCCTTTTTATGTACCTTTGGAAGAATCGTGCAGGGGTTCCTTCCAAAAGAGGAAACATTTATGAAGAGAAGGACAAGGTGGAAGGGGGCAATCAGGAGAAGATTAAGGGGGTGGGATTAGAGCTAATGAGAAAATTTGGAGGATGTGACACTTGAGAGATAAAATGGATTAAATAAAAATTTATTTATTTAATTCATTTGGAGGAGATGGGATAGGAGGGGTAAATTGGTTTAAAAAGAATTACTTATTTGATTTTGTAGAAGAAAGGGGGGTATGGGTAATAAAGGGTAGATAATTAAAATAAATTATTTACCTTAGGCCAAGACTTAGGAAAATAGATGAAAATATATTAGGTGATAGTAGAAATAGGGAATATTAATTAAATTTAAAAAAACCATTTAATTAATATAAGGCATCAAAAATAGATGAATTAGGGATAAATTAACCAAATATAAAGGTAAATTTTAGGTGTCTACATTTCCCCCTCATTGAAATGATGTTACAAGGAAGCATCATTTCAAGGAATATTAAAACATCACACTTGGAAGAAAATGGTTAGAGTCAAGATGCCTGAGTCATTCAAAGGAGTGACTAGGAAGAAATATGATGAGAGTGAAGATGATGATTAGGATTAAGGATGCAAGGTAAATGAGGAAGATGATGCAAGATGATGGATAGAAGGCAGGATGGGAGAAGGAAAAGATAATGGCAAGATGAGATAACAAGCAAGCAATCATGCACAAAATGATTCAAACACAAGATTGATTGATGATGGATGGAGTTTTGTTGATGTGGGAATGATATATCCTAAAACAATAGAAAGATTGAGAAGGATACATATTAATGATGATAATTATATTTGTATCGAGGCTTGCAACAAGCCTAGGAACAAGAAAATGAATGCAATTGGATGATTTGTGTTGGATTGCATAATAGGGTTGCATGAATTAGGATTGTCTTGTGATTTTAGATTTCTAGGAGCATTGGGATTGTATGGAAGAAATATATGGGTGGAATGGATGGAGATGATGGATGAAATAATGCTCATACTAACAAATCTATATTAGTCTAAGATAAATCTGAGAGATAAGGAAATGAATAGGAGAGTGAGATGCATATGCCAAAATGGAGGACTTTTTTTCAAACAAGCATAACTTTCGTCCAGGATGACAAATTTTCAACTTCTTATACTCATTGCAAAGGTAATTTTGAGCACTACACAATGGTATAATTGGTTCCATGATTCTTCTATTTTGAACAGTTTTTGGAGCCCGAAAGTTAGATGTTCTTAGTTTTACGGTTTTGAGCATAACTTTTGCATACGGAATTGGATTTTTCGATTTCAAATAGGCGTTGGAGAGCATGGATAGTGTAATGCATAGTGGATTATATTGTTTATCATTTTATGGTGCATAATGGGTTTGGTAATTGTTTGATCACCTTTAGGTGTTTGAGATTCGGGGTGTGATTGCATGAGCATCTAGGTGAGTCAATAGGCAAAACCTTGAGGGAGTACATGTTTTTATACATGATATTTATGATGGTACAACTAATTACTAGTGTGGTGCTTCCTAGTACAAGTTTATAGGTGTTTTGTAGAGTTGGACTTTGATGGTGATAGGTACACAAGTTTTCTTTAGTTTTGAGGACATGGGTTGAAACAAATAGAGATTTGGAGTCTCATATGGCTAATAGTTGAGTGTAGGTACATCATTGGCTATGATTATGGTGTCATGGATATACAAGTACATTTGAGCATTGACATGACATGATCATGCATGTGGTTATTTGGTGATGATTTGGTTTGGTGTTAGGAGGTTGTTTTTATCTCCTTGATGCTTGTATGATTCCTTGACTATGGTTACTCATTTTTGGAAATGTTTGGAAAATCATATCTGTGGTTGATTTGGTGTTTGAATCTTGATTTCTATGGGATTATCTTCTTTGATATCTCAATTTGTAGGTTTCTAATGTGATGATGAGTTTGTATGCTTCATTGTTTGTATCTACAAGTTATGTAGTTGTATGGATCAACCACCCATTCAGTTGTAGTGGGATGGCTTAGTGTGGACTATCTATATCCACAATATTATTTCAATGTTCATGCAGATTTTGTTAGTCAACCTTGTCTGCGGTCATTTGTGCATTGGTATGTTGCTTTGGGATGAGAGGATGGATGGTTAAAGTACCTGATTAGTCAGTTGTTGGGACTTGTAGCATGTGGTTTTATCATGATGTCATGATAGCTTGGTTACTTTATTGGTTACACATTTCAGTGGGAGCTTTTAAAAGTGGTGACTTAGCTATGTAGGATTGGTTCCTGATGCTTTGATGGCAGTTGTATCTTCTTGACTTGGAGATCTTGGTTCTACTTGGTATGTTTGGAATTTTAGTTGTGTGTGTAGACATGGATGATCTTCATGGAGGGGACAATTGTCGTGATGCCATGTGTAGCTCGATATCACTATTCAATGGGAGTTATTGGTAGTGGTGTGATTCATCATTGGTGATGGTTATCTTGATGTGATTGGAGATGTTATTTCTTGGTTTAGAGTGTGATTATTATTATGCCATGAAGTAATCATGATGCTAGCTTAGAGTTTTGGCATGATATGGTTTCTCTTGAGACTAGGATGTTTGCATTATTGCATATGATATTCTAGGAGGAGATGGTTAGATCATGATTTCATGATAGGTTCCTAATTCTATGGTTGCAACATTGACATTAATCTTGTTTGGTTCTCTTAATATTGAGTACATGATCAGTCGCTTGATTAATTCGCGATGGTGCTATGTTGCATTTGGAGTTTGGCATGTATTGATCAGCTGCAAGTGCTCATGGATATATAGAGACGGGGTGAGGCTAGAGTTCTCTTGTGATTAGTATTGGCCTCCTACAATTATTCAATAACTAGGCCTTCATAGCCATGATTCAAATATTGGGCATCTAACCTAAATAGCTATCTTAATCATCATGAAGGTGCATTTAACTTGTCAGCCCAGAGACGTATACTTGAAATGGGTCAGCACTGTATGTGCACTAGGGGATCAAGTAGTCCATCCTACAACTAAGGAACATGATACTAAAAGTAAATTGTGGAAAGGAAATAAAGAAAATGTTGAACATCAACCAACAACTATGCTAAGTTGAAATATAGAGAAAGAATGAAAATATATGTAGCAAATAAGGACTACTTTATTTGGTTTGGCTATAGGAACAAACACATAATAGAGTTCTAGTGGCTGCAGGAACAGTCGATGCCATATTTCAAACTAAGTACAGAATAGGAAATAATAACTAAGATAATTACACTAAAGAAAGGATCTTACTCACCAAGTGGCCCCCATTGGATGATTATCCACTAAGATTAATACAAACTCAAATGCTTAAATTCAGACTATCATCTTATTCATTGAAAAATATGTAAATAGAGTAGCAACATGGTTGTATTGAGAAGTAAAGAATGCTTAATACATCATTGATATCATATAACAACAACAACCAAGAACTAAGAAGAATCCCCCAAGAAGAAGATTCAAATCCTTATTTAAACTACCAGCTAAACAGGGCAGTCCACTCTCACTAACTAAGAGGATTCCATTTAGGGAAAGCGAGGAAAAGAGTGGCAGAGCGGTTACGTCTGCAGGGAACAATTAGACATGCATGCCTGAACATGAACTCAATGTTGTAGTAACACCTGTGATTGTTCAATGCCATAAATACAAGGCAGTTACAATTGATTGCCATGGGGAATTTGTTGTCGTCGTCCTTCAGTTGACTCCTTTGAATGATTCCTCTGCATGACCATCTGGCAGTTTCTTTTCTCAACTTAGCATCCATAAATTATGTCTTGCATAGCAATGTCAGTACACATAATAATTGCACATCTATAATCACCTTAAAGAACATTCATCAACCATGCACAAAATTAATATAGATAATCCACATAATATGCCAATGTCATTAAAAATTCACAGAGATAGAGTTAAACCCAATGTTAATGGTTTGAGGGAAACATTATGAAAATATTAACACTTAACTACTAAAGTTCATGACACTGCCAACAAATGGACTATAAATTCTACCCAAAATTTGACCAAAAACTAGGCTCATCAATTAGAGACATTTTCTTGAGATGGTTACTCTTTGGAAGTTTTAGCATGGAGACTGAGGAGCTTTCACTTGGATGTGGGTGTGAGTTCATGATGGACCAATAGAGGAGATTATTCTTGGAGTGAGTCATGATGACTTGGTTATCTTGGAGGAGCATTCTCATTCCCCACTCTTGGTCTACTCGGTGGGTTATCATCTAATAAGTATTGTTCATCCTATTTTTGATGTGATTATATTTTGTGCTTTGATTTCTCATAGGAATGAGTTGAGTCATGGTGATTGATTTTGGGAGACTCATTTGAGGATTATTTAGCATGAGTTTATATTTCTTTATCTTTCATTGATATGGATCTTGAACTATGGATAGTTAGTTCTAAAGGATTCATTTTGAGGGATGGTTCGCATGGTTATATCCTTGTGCATTTGAGTTTATGTTATTATTCATTGATGAGGAGTTTAGGAGATAGTTATTGGGATAATTACTTATTTTGGGAATGGATACTTTGAGTTTGATTTCCTTGGTTAGAAAGGCTAACATCCATGGAATTATACATGATTCATATGTTTGGTTTGATCTAAGAGATTGAAAATTATTTTGGGTGTTGTTGTGGCTTCTCATTTGGGGTTGTAAGGAGATCATACTTGACACAACATTCCACTTTTGAGGTGTTGGTAGAAGGACATGTGTTATGATTTACAGGTTTTCTCTCTTCATTCAAGTTGGTTCCTTCCTAGAGGTTCATGTTCATATGACTTGGGAGGATTGTGGTGACATGTTGTAAGATATTATGTGACTGTTGGTGTTTCTTGTGTGGATCATTGTGATTGTTCTTGGTTCTTTATTGTTGATTATTTATCACACCTTGATATAGTGTTGATTGGTAGACTTGATATGCTTTGACGTTACCCATGCAGTGGGAGTTCTTAGATATGTATGTTCTTCATTGAAAAGTTTGTTATAGGGAGCTTGTGATTGTGGATTATGGGTTGCATATGTTGTTGGAATGAGTTTACTGATGTTGTTAATGCCTAGGAGGTATGGATGGTTGGATGTATTAGAATGTGTTGTGGATGCTATTTCTGATTATGTGGGTTTTTCATCTATGACAACAGCTTATTTGGAGCCTTTGTGAAATACTTGAATTTGATGCTTGTGTTCTTGGATTGGTGCATCATCACCTTGGCATGTTCCTTTTCTTCCACAGGTGGCATGTTGGAGGATGAGAGGAGTTATTTCTTGAGATAGTGGTCACTTTATTTTTAAATTGTAGGTATCTTGATGGATCATGAGAGCATGTTGGAGGTTCATGTGATTTCATGTATGGCTATGATGGTATATTTCATTGATGTATCCCAAGTTATGTAATATATACAACAAGTGGGAGAATGTTGGGATATGGTGTTGTAAACCATTGCATAAAATGTTATATTATAATGTAATTAAATAATTATTTAGTTGTGATGCACTTGGTGTTGCAAGTATGAAGGTGTTTTCATTGATGTCAACAGGATGTCTACAGGCTGGTGTTGTCATTGATGTCAACTATGTGTTAAGGAAGGTTGTTGCAAGTTGTGTGCATGTGTAGTTGAGATATTGAGTAAGTGTTGTGAGCACATGGAGCTATCTTTATGTTGCAGTGTTTGAAGATGTGTTGGAATGAATTAATGTGTTGAGATGATGTCTCTAGTACTTGGTTTCCAAGTGTTTTTAAGAAAATTTGATAAACATAGAAAATAGTGTTGTGCAAGTGTTTAGAATGTGATCCCATATGTGCTATGTGTTTCTTTTGTGTCCATGCTATGCTTGTGCAGATTTGGTATGTTTCTCAAGGTTGTCAATAGTTGTTATATCCAGGATTTGGGTTTCTATATCACTGTGCAGAGTGAGATATTTTCACCAATGTGTGAACCAGTTTTTTTGTGGTCTGCGAGAAATGTATTTTCTCCATGTTTCTCCACAATTTGGCTCCAGGTTATGCAAATTTGGGAAGTTTCTTAAAAATTTTGTATCTTTTACAATTCAAGGTTTCACTTTATTTAGTGTAGTACAATGTGTGTTTCATGCATCAATGTGTGAATAAGGTTAACCAAATGTTTTGGGTTCAAGTATTTCTTTGATGTGAGTATGGATGAAGTTTTTTTTGGATATCAGGTGGTTCAAAGATTATTCTAGATCATGTTCAAGTTAATTTTGTTGTCTAAAAGTTTTAGATTGATTTAAGGAAGTGTGTACTTAATGTTTTATGGTGTTTTTCACAAGAATTGGCTAACCTTGTGTTAGCACTATATGTGAAGTTTATGAAAGCATGTTGAAGTGTGTTAGGATTAATTTAGGTCCTAATTAAGTATTTATATGGGTCACCTTCATTCCTATCCATCACAGGAAAGTCTAGATGCTGACCTAATTTGAATTTGTAAGTGTAACAGATAGTTGTCGACCTTGGAGAAGGTTTTCAAGGTTGAGGTTGATATAAATAAGAGTGATGTTATTATGAGATGCAAGATAGATGCAAGAGAGAAGCAAGATAGATGCGAGTGATGTATGTGATGTGAATTTGAGCAAAGCAATGCAAATTTCAAGTGTTGGATCCCTGAAGGCAGTGAACTGAAGGTGTCTAGAATATTTCATGCAAGGATACGAAAGTGTTGGAGAATTTGTGGTGGATTCCTTGTTGCATTAACGAGTTTTTCTCTGTGTAACATTTTTCTTCCATCTTCTTGTATTTGTTTTTGTGGCAGAATACCCTAACTATGAGCCTTTTTGGATAGTGAGTCCTATTTTAGTAGTGATCCCTTGTATCGGTTTTACAATTACTTATATTGTGATCTAATCTGCACCATGGTTTTTCCCTCATTAGGTTTTCCACGTAAATCTAGTGTTCTTTGTTACAAGTATGAAAGTTGTTGCATGATGAAGATGTCGAGGTTAATGAAAAAAATGTGAAAAAGAGGAAAATAGGTTGTTGCAGGTTGTGAATGTGTAGTTGAGATATTGAGGAAGTGTTGTGAGTACATGGAGCTATCTTTTTGTTGCAATGTCTAGAGAAGAGTTGGAATGAATTAATGAGCTGAGATGATGTCTCTAGTACTTGGTTTCCAAGTGTTTTTGAGAAAATTTGATAATCAAAGTAAATAGTGTTGTGCAAGAGTTCAAAGTGTGCTTTGGTATTGTGATCCATGTTTCTTCTATGTAAGGCTATGCCTGTGTGGATATGATATGTTGTTCATGGATGTCAGAGGTTGCTATATTCAGAGTTTGGGTTTTTGGATCATTGTATAGAGCGAGATATTTTCACCAATATGTGAACTAGTTTTTCAGTGATGTTTTTTGTGACCTAGGAGAAATGTATTTTCTCCGCATTTTTCCATTGTTTGGTTTCAGGTTGTGTGGATTGAAATTTTCCTTATAATTCTTGTATCTTTCAGATTTCAAGATTTCATTTTATTTGATTTAGTATAGAGTGAGTTTCATTTGTCAGTGTGTGAATAAGGTTTACTAGTTGTTCTAAGTTGAAGTACTTGTATGTTACAAGTTTGGATGATGTGTTTGATGAATCTTAAGTAGCTTGTGGATTATTCTAGATCATGTTCAAGTGAATTTTTTTTCTAGAAGTTTTAGATTAATTTAAGGAAGCGTGTACTTAAATATTATGGTGTTTAGCACAGGTGTTGGTCGACCTTGTGTTAGCACTACATGCAAATATTTTGGAAGCATGTTGAGGTGAGTTGGGATCTATTTTGGTCCTAATTAAGGATTTATGTAGGTATCCTCCATTCCTATCCACCATGGGAATGTTTAGGTGTCGACCTATTTTGAATCTGTAAGTGTAAAAAATAGTTGTTGACCTTAGAGAAGAATTTTGAGGATGAGATTGATATAAATAAGAGTGGTGATATTGTGAGATGTAAGGAAGAATCGAGAGAGAAGAAAGATATATGTGAGATTGATGTGAGTGATGTGAATTTGAGTAGAGCAGTGTGAATTTCAAGTGTTTGGATTCTTGAATACAACGAAATGAAGGTGTCTGAAATAATTCAAGTAAGGTTGCGATATTGTTGGAGCATTGTGATGGATTCCTTGTTGCATTGAGAAAGTGTTGTCTATGTAACATTTCTCTTCTATCTTCTTGTATTTATTTTTGTGGTAGTGAGCCCTGGCTATGAGCCTTTTTGGACAATTTTTCCTATTCTGGAAGTGAGCCCTTGTACCAATTTTGCAATTACTTATATTGTGAGCTAATCCTCACTATGGTTTTTCCCTCATTATGTTTTCCACATAAATCTAGTGTTCTCTTGTGTAGTGTTGTTTCAATTTCTATTATCTACATTTCATGTTTATTCATATTAACAGAGTAAGGATTTAATGAATGCATGTGGGTCTAATTATTGTTGAGGGTTTTGAAGGTTTAATTTGCTATAATTGATTCACCCCCTCTCAATTGTCTTGTTCATTCAACAATTGGTATCAAATCAAGGTTCCTTGGAGAAGATATTAATTGCTTGAGGTAGATTCGAGATGGTGAACAAGGTTTCTTTGGAATTCCCTAGATTAAATGACATAGATTATGCATTCTGGAAGAAAAAGATGGAAGGATATTTGGCAGCTCATGGATATGGAATCAAAATGGAAGTAAAGAATGATATACTCCACCTACAAATGGTCCAAGTACAAGTGCAGAGATCAAGGTGCATGAGATCAATGCTAAGGAAAGATTATTATTGTGAATAGTCTTTCAAATACTAAATTAGTAAGATTTATGAGTTTGAAGACTGCCAAAGAGGTCTGGGATAAGCTACAAATAATTTATGAAGGAGATGAAAAATTCAAACAAGCAAAGCTATAGAATTTGAAGGCACAATTTGAGACCCTGCATATGTCTAAAGATGAAACAATCAAAATCTACATGCAGAGAGTTGATGGGCTGGTGAGTGTAATGAGAGGTATTGGTGCACAAGTCAAAGAATATAAAGTGGTAAAGACGGTTCTTAGATCTCTTCTTGATTCTTGTAGTGAAAAGGTATCTATTATTAAGGAAATTGCAAATCTTGATACTTATTTTAGAGATCAAATGATTGGTACACTAACTTCTTTTGAAATGAGAAAAAAGGGCTTGAAAAATAGTATAAATGTAGAGACTACTTTTAAGGCTGGAGTATCAGAAAAGGTTGAAGATTCAAATAAGGAAGATCTTGATGATGTGGAAGCTAACTTTGTAAGAAGAGTGAAGAAGGGCATTAGTAAGTACAAAGGTAAACTACCCTTCAAATGTTTTAAGTATGGTGATATAGGTCATTTTGCTTCAAGATGTCCAAAAAGATATGCAAACAATAAGAATAAGGAGAACAAAGGAAAGATGATTAAAAGAGCTTACTATGTTAGAGAATATTTTGGTATTTTTGATGATGAATCTGATTATGGAGATTTTGATGATAATGAATGCTTGTTCTTGGCTATAAAAGAATAATCTAGTTATGCTAACTCTGAAAGTTGTGTAAAGGAAAGTGATCTAGAGAAGAAGGATAAGGTTGAAGGTACTTTGGTATCTACTTTTCATGTTAAAGGAGATAATAATTACTGCGTTGTTGACAGTGGTAGCTCTAATTACATGACCAAAGACAAAGGTTTGTTAAACTTGAAAAATGTGTTGGAGGATTAATTAAATTTGGAGATGATTTAGGAGCTAAGATTTGTGGAATAGGTTCAATCAATTTTGATGGCAAGCATAACATTGATAATTTTTACTATGTCAAGGGTTTAAGGAATAACCTTTTGAGATAATCTTGTGTTTAAGGATGAAACATGTGAGATCATAAAAGATTTTGAAACTGTAATTAGTGCTAGTAAGAGAATAGATGGGAACATTTATCAACTTGGGGGTGCTTGTAGAGTCTAACTAACATGTTTGTAAACTTGGTAAAATCTACTCAATTTAGAGGGTTAACTAGCTGAACAGTCCACTTCACATTGTTAAGACTACATTAAATCATCAATCAAGGTGCATAAGATTATGATGGTATTGCACTATGAAGAGAAGGGATGATGTCAACACAACATAGCAGGGGAGCGGGGAGAGGTTTATAAAATGTTTTAAAATTTTAATTTTTTGTGAAGCCTTCATATAATGTTTTGGGTTTTATAATGTGGTATGCTCGCCAACCCGTGCAATCTCATGATGTCGTGTGAAGTAAGATGCGAGGAAGCAGGAACTGGAAGAAAATGTTTGTGGTGGGCCCAAAGAAAAGTAAAAGGCATGGGAAAATGGTTTAGGGATTGATACATAATATTTAAAATCAACCTTTCCAATAATAAAATCTGAAATTGCTTGTGCTGGACTACAAGACATTAAAAAGTAAAATAAAGGTAAAGTTTTAACTATGAAATGTAAGGCCCATGGGTAAATGATTTTAAAAGCCTGATTAAGTGAATTAATTATTCACTTTATGAGCAAAGTTATTTTTTCTAGGAGCGAAGAGTTTTCACTAATAAAATAATATTCTTTGTTGCAATAAAGTTAAATGTAATGTGCACAGGTGAAATATTTTATATTGCCAACTAACAAAGTTGAAGACCTTCGTTAAAAAGTTAGAAAACTTTATTTGCTGGAAGTGAAAGTGTAAAAGGCTGAGCAAAATAAAAAAGGTTTTCATAGTAAAGGTTATTTTCACTTGCTGTGTAAAGGGCTTTCACAATACAGGGTAAAAAATGGAGTGAAGCTTTTCACGAAGTAGGGGTAAGGTAATTTTCTGTCGCAAATTAAAGGTGAATACAAGAAAAATACAGAGGCAGAAAATAGGGAAAAGTGTTGAATGAATATTTTCAATGAAAGGACATAATGAAGAAAGTCATCATGAGAGGAATATTTTCTGTTAGAAGGAAAGTGAGTGCAAGATGCATGAATTAAGGAGCAAATTGAAGATTCTTCAGGAAGCAAAGGTAGTTACAGATCAATGGAGAAGAATGGATCCAGGTGTCAACTATAGATGTAGTTTTAGGGTTTCTCCTTCATCTATATCTTTTCTTCTTCTCTCATTTGTACAGGTTCTAAATTTTTGGTTTAGGGGAAGGAAATAGAGAATGCTTAGCTAGGAGTTGCAGTTTTATTTACAATGAATGAATGTACAAATTTCTATAACAATGTCAATTAGTTTGAGAAAATCAATGAGAATATTGCAGAAGTTGTCTCCATTTTGTGTTCTCAAATAGCATATGAATTAAATATATCAATGATATGTTGATTTGTCATTGTAATATTTCTATAGTTGTGTGATTTGTGTATAGGTTTCTTCAAGTAAAGAATACAATTTTGTATGAAAATTATTGTGGGTTTGAGGGAATGAAATAGATCTTCAAGTATGATTATTCAGTAATATGAGAGGTTACATTAATGTAAGGCATTAATTGTTAAAGGGCCACTAATTTGAAATAAGCCATTGTTGAAATTTGCATTCATGATCTTAGATTTGACTCCATGCCTTAGGATTAGGCATTGATCTATGTATTACCCAAATCATTTTCAAAAAAAATTATTATTTCAAAATCATTTTAATTTCTATTGTTTGGTTCAGGTTTGGTGTAGGATTATGCTTCCCAATTGCTGAGTGAGTGTTGAGATACCGAAAATATAGCCAGATTTGAAGTTGTCAAGACTCTCCTTGATATATTTTAATTGGGAATTATCTGCTATAAAATGCAATGTTTGTGTATAATTGAAATAAGTCTTTAGGCATTGTGAAGGGAAACCCACCTTGGTCTTGCAGAGCCAAAAGTGTAGGAGATTTCAGTCTCTTTGACTAAATCTTGTTCCTTGGCTAAATCCATCTCTAAGTCTGAACATGAGAAAGTGGCTATTCTTTAGGACACATTGGATATGTTGATTTGGGAACCAACAGATTGGAAAATCCATTGGGGAATGTCAAAAGAGTATCCATTTGCATAGAGTCAAGAATTTTGTGAATTTGAACATCTAGTTTAGATATTGAGAAATTTTTAAACCTAGAAGTGGTTTTGTTGTAGAAATTTAAAAGGATTTATGTGTGGCTCTACTGGTGAAAAGAACTCAGAAGGAAAATTATATTTGAAGGAGCTTCATATTCTTTGAATTTTAGTCCTCTATGAAGAGAGGTGGAGACTTTGTCTAAACAACCTATTGAAGATGTGAATTTTTTTTCAGATCTACAATATTTTTTGTTAGGAAAAATAATCTGCAGCAGTTGCAACATGTCTAGGTATTTTTCATATTTTGGTTTTCAAGAAGGATAAAATTGTATGAAAACCATATTTGACAGTTTGAAAGAATGTTGATTCCCTATTGAGTGAATTAAGTAGTAAGAAAAGGAATGGTAGTGGTAATTTTTTCCTACTTCTGAGCTATAATTTGAAGCTTCTATGTTGTAATGAAGAAGTATGCTTGTTCTTGAAATCTTCCCATTAGAGAGATCTTAGATGTAGATGTATTTGAGTTATGCATTGTAATATTTTAAGTTCATGATAAAAGAAAGAAATAGGGCAGTGATCAACTATAGAGTTGATGTTCAAAGTTTGTAAAGGGGTGTAAGAAAATGTATCATTCACTTGTTCCCTATGGGGTGCATGATGTAAACATGAAGAGTGTGCAACCCCTGTCATGTTATCAAAGAAATTTCTCTGTGGAAAGATATAGACCATTGAATTTTAATGGTATTCAAGGTTTCTCAAACCTTGTTCCTAATGAAGTTAGGGAACGTTTTCCAAAGTTCAAAGGGAAAAGATAATCTAATCAACATCTCAATATATGCAAGAATTTTCTAATTTGATGGGAGATTATGAGATAAGTCATGAAGATGTTGTCATGAAGTTCTTTGTTCAATCTTTGAAGAAAGATGCTAGAGATTGGTTTTCATATTTGCTAGTGTGTTCTATCTCTTCATGGAATGATTTCATGCCAGCATTCATAGAACATTTTGGAGAAAAAATTAATCCAAATTTAGGGAGAAAAAAAATCATGGACATTCAGAAAGAAGAAGATGAGTTAGTCCCAACTTTCAATCTCATATTTTCAAAAACATTAGGTGACATTCCTGAAAGCATGAAACCAAATGATGCATTATGTATGATTGTATACTTCGGTGCATTTGATGAAGAAATGAGTTATCTTCTAAGAGATAAAGAGCCTAAAATATTACATTAGGCATATCAAATTTCCATGGATATTGAGAACAATCTAAAATATTCAATGATGAAAGGATACATGGTTGTAAGTGTTGGTTATCCTAGCACACCTCAAGAAAATGGAATTCATGGATAAGAGAACAGAAATTATTTTCAAGATGATGATGCTTCTGTTGTTCTGATTTGTACATCACTACAACACACAAATAATAGTGAAATTCAAGTTGAACATCAACAAAATTTGAGCAAAGTTGATCAGATATATTTTGTTCAAGAATATTCTAACATGAAGAGTTACAAGGGAGAATCACCCTATAATTTGTTCTCACTTGATTCTTGGATGCCTTGTTGGAAGTCCCCAAAAATTTTAGGCCTAAGGATTCAATATGCATTGATTTATTTTGTGAAATATTTGAGCTAGGGTTGAGTACCTTGCTAGAAGAATTGAAACCTCACAGTTTTGATTAGGTACTTGATTGGATAGATATTGTAGATGGAGCCAAGTGTGCCTATGCATAAAATATGATGTCTCAATATGTTGATGGCAGCTGTCCTATTGATAAAAAAAAGAAACTAATGCAAACAAGTGAAAAGGGTATATATCAGAAAATGAACATCCATCTTGTTATATGGATGAGGACAGTGAGTGTAATCAGCCCACAAGCAACATATACGAAGATATTTATACTAGTGATGAAGATAAAGATACACTTGCAAGTGTTGTTGATTTCTCATCACAAATTAGTGGTCAAGATATTGAAGATGAAAATATAAGAATTTGCTCTAAAGACTCTGAGCATAATTTATGTAGTGATGAATTTTCTTGTGATGAGGATCATGATGAGAGTGAAGTTTCTAATTATTTTTCTGAGGATTGTGAATGCTCTTATGAGGATGATCTAGAGGTATTTTCTTCACATGAAGGATGCAATGATATGAATTTTCATGAAGTCACTTGTCCACAAGTGAATGATCAAATCCTATTTGATGCATACCTAGAATATAATTCAGGTTTTGCATCAATGTAGCATGTTAATTGTATGAATAATGAAGAATTTGAAGATAAGAATGTGTGTGTTCAATATGTTGATCCTGAACACAGTGCTAGAAATGATGAAGATGCTGATGAACGTGCTCATATGCTCATGACTGTTTATATGAAGAAGATGTGGAGATGTCAGCTATGCATGTGAAGAGGATGATGATGTACTCATGGATGAAAGAAGGGTTTCATTATTGAATGATTATAATGTACATCATGACAAGCACATGGATCTCGAATCAACATTATTACCCATTGATAATGTGAAATAGTTTGATGAATTTTCAAATTGTGTTGATATTGTAGAACTTTTTGGTCTATGTGTAGAGCAACCAAATAACACAAACAATGGTGGATCTCATATTAGTGAATGTGAAATTGAGTTCTTTGTTGATGTTCCTTATCTTCACAGTATGATTATGGACATGTTTTCATCTAATGAGGGAATCATTTATGTGAAGGAAAACAAAGATGCGTGTTCAAGTGTTAATGAACAAATTTCAGATAACAGTGAGTCTTTAGCACATAGGTCAATATTCCTATCAATTGATAGTGCACATGAAGTTACTAATGCACATGAAAGTGTTTTTTCTGATCTTATTAATCCTAAAAGTGATGGCATTCAAAGTGATTCAGGTATTCATATTAACATTATCGAGAGTAATATTGAACATGTTATGAAAAATCAATGTGAAATTTTTGGCTCAGGGTTAAATTCTAAATCTTTATTTGAAACATTCCATATGGAATTGCATAGTGGTCTGAAGAAATAATTTGACATCACGTGTGAAATTGAGATGGAAAACAATGTTTATGCATTGGAGATTGATGTTTTTTTTTTAATACCCTGGTTTGAATGTAGATGAAGGTATTGTGGGTGTTGATAAATCTAATTTTCAGAACCTTGAAGCATGTGATGATGTGACTGAGTTGTGTTGTTGGAATGATAATAAACTAACCTGTAGTGCAATTCAGTTAAAGGAGTTTCAAATGCGTTAGTATTCTTTTCTCAACACACAAGAGGATTGCACACTATTTTTAAGGCATGGTATCTTCTTTAAGCATAATCATTATGAGGGGGTAAATAAATGTGATAAGACTATGTTTTCATATGGTCTTAATCATTATCCTCATATGCTACCACTTGCTACAAAATCAAAAAATGAAGGGATTGGCAATGATTTGGTTTATGTGATTTGGTTGCCATGTGACATCAAAGCTAAATGGGGAGCAAGTTCTCACTTGTTCAAAGGTAGCTTGACACTTGTGTTTGCAAAAATTCAGTCACTCATGTTGTTGTGATGTGACAGAGGCAAGTATGGGTTGAGGGAAATCAATTCCTTCAACAAGCTGGTTTTTGACAAAGGAAAACATGGGTTCTTCTTTTCATTTGGTGGCTTGGGGCCATCAACTGTGGTTTGAAAATTTTAAAAAGACTTTGTTTCCCAATAGTTCTGGCACTTGGTCTGCTCTTCCAGAGATCTAGAATTTTGCCATGTTCGCAAGGGGAATATGTCCCTAGTCGAAGCCACTGATGGAACCTTCAAAATTTGAATTCCCATGTTGAAAAAAGTTGATTTGCACTCATAAATGCCCATAAAAAATCTTCCCCAGTGACCTACTATGGAGGGTCATAAATCAGATCCAATTGAGTTTCATATCAAATCCTTTGGTGGGCGTATTAATTTGACATATGGTAGCACACTTGCTCATTTTCAGCCTCCTATGATGAGTTTTGATAAGGTTTTGAAAAGAAAAGCTGGAGGGTTTTGGGATTGTTTTGTTGTTTTCCAACTCCCAGTCTTGTGAAGTGGCCTCTTGTTTGAGCAAATATTTCACAGTTGGATGATCGTCATGAAAAATGGATTGGTGCTCTGAATTCCCACCACATTCATATGCTCTCTATTATGGTTTCAGAGTCTCATGATCAGATTTGATACTTTTACCAGGTCAAAAGCAAATGTAGTTTGTTTTGTTTTTACACTTGCATTTTCAGAATGTTTCAAGGTGGTCAAGTTTGACCATCAATATTTTTTTACAAATTTGGATTAAATGAAATCCCTCTTGCACACATACTCAATGCACCTAAATGACCTAGTGTGTCCAATGGTAGCTTCTCGGGAGGTGATTTGATATTTTTTTGAAGTGGTGACTTGGTGAGCCCTAATTGGTTTTGAACAGGTGCAGTTGTAGAAAGGTCTGACTGAGCCACTTTGGCATTGAATATCTTGCACCTTGTAATCTTTTTTGTCGAGTCGTTTATTTCACTGAATTCTTGGGTCAAATTTTTTCATGCTTGTGCAATTTTATAGCTTCACTAGGTTGTTTGACTAGTTTTCTAGAGCAATTCCAGAGGCCATTTGATCTATTTTAACTATAGTACAAAGTGTCTGAAAATGGATTCTAATGGTTACCCACCTCAAATTTTTTTTACCTCATATGCATATGCAAGTATCTTCAGATCAATTCAAATTAAAACTTGTTTGAAAAAAAAATTGTTTTTAGTCGGGCCCACAAGGGGACCCGACATGTGTCACATAGCTAGGTCTTTTACTTAAGTTACCATGGGATAAAGTCACAATACTATTCACTCTTGCTTGCTTGTTTGAGCAGATATATGATATTGAAAGGATCAAATCATTTATATAGTGTAACATTGTGCAAGTTTCCTGGTAATGTGGATGCATATTCATGTCTTGCATCCATGGAACAAACAACAAATGATTTGAACAAGCAGTTAATAAAGTTTGATACAACCAGTAGTCATGTCAATGAATTGGATGCCAATTTCAAAATAACTAAAGGTGGCTAGGTTGATAGTGTTATGATGGATAGCTTGGACTATATGTCTCCTAATGATATAGTTTTCTCTAAAGTAGATATGTTCCCAAAAGTTGTCAAAGACACTCCATTGGACATTTTTTATTAAATAAGCTCTAATAAAAGGTTTAGAAAATATCTCATCAAGTGAAGCCATGCCTAGTACCTCTATGTCCCTAAGGATAAATCATAGTGCAAGGATCAATAACAGAGAATTCAGTCAGTCAAAATGGTGAAAGAATAAGTTCCATATAAGAAATGTAAAACAAATGCTTGTGTTATCTTGCAAAGGGGTTGGACCATAACAAGGAAGCTACTATGAAATTGGTGCAATAAATTGTGCAGTAAACATGCTTTCTCAAGATAAAGAAGCAGATTATGTAGTGTCACTTTTGGTAGAGCTTTCTCAGAATTTGACAAGCTCTATGATAGGAAAGGTAAAGAAAACATAAAAGGACCAAATTTTCCAAGGAGGTCATAGTTTCTCAAAGGGGAAATTAGTGAGAAACAGATATAATTAAAGCTCCACAAGGTAAATCAGACCTGAATTTTTCTTTTGTTGACATTGTATGTGGAAACTTGTAATTATTTTGCTACTCTTTGAAGTGAGAAGATGGATGTAAAGTATGCCAACAGTAAACAAAGTGCACCATAAGAAGCACATGTATCCAACTAATTCTTAAATCGGTGGAGGACACCTCTCAAAGGGGATACAAAGAAACTCATCAAATACTTTGTATGCTTGGTGGTTTGGAAATGCAAACAGGGGATACACACTCATTGAAAGCAACATAGAATAAACATCATTCAAAGCCACACCAAGTATATATGATACAAAGAATTCTTATGCTGAAATTTCAATTGGAAATTGAAATTTCTCTGTAGTTTTGCGCGATAAGAATAGGGATCCAATGATCGATGTTGCACAATGCAACTGGGGCAGCCATTGCACTAGTTGAAGAGGGGCCATTTGATATTGCAATGGATATTTTTTACACTATTTGGGTTCGATGACTGTGGCGGGTAAATCCTGCACACACTTTGCTCACATGCATTATGGAGGGATCCAATAAATGAGGTAAAGCACCTTGGGACAACTCGAGGAAGGTATTGATAAGAGATTGTAGGTGCTTGAGGTGAAAATGTATCAAAATTGTTTCAAGAAATTCTATTTTCATTTCAAAGTGACTAAAGAGGTTGCTATTGGAAACACTTTGTTAGTGCCTAATGAGTAATGGCGCAAGTTTTCAAGGCTCGAGCATTGTGAAACAGGCGACTGACTTAAGGAAAAAGAGACTCTGATGTATGTGAAGGTCCATTTTGTTGGGAAAGTCCACTATTGTAGAGGATTGCTCTATGCTCAAAAGGTAAGATTTGTGAACAAATGTGGATAGGAGCTGGGAATTTGGTGCCCTAAAGTAACATGTTACATTTTTGGCAATGGTGCCTTAATGATATTCAGCTCGAACATATTGTGAGGCCTAAATGCATTATGGCGTTGAATAATGGCAAAAATATGAAGGAACATCATTATGTGTAGATCTCTAGCACCCTCAAATTACATATTAGCTTAGACATTAGCTTGTAATGAGGAGTTGGGGCGAGCTTCCATTCATGCCTCTGATGGAGGGTCATTTTGGATGGTAAATCAGATTCTTCAAATGGCTTCACCACCTGATTTCAATTGCATTGAGTAAGAAACTTCCATAAGTAATAGTGAGATAATATCTCTCAGTGGAAGTCAAATGAAATTGCAAACTCTTTTAGAAATATTCAATGCCATTGATTGATATAAAGGTCTAAAGGTAGCTATCAAGAAATGAATTTATGGAGAATATGGATATTT
Organism: Sequoia sempervirens; assembly: GCA_007258455.2. Classification (NCBI taxonomy): domain Eukaryota; kingdom Viridiplantae; phylum Streptophyta; class Pinopsida; order Cupressales; family Cupressaceae; genus Sequoia; species Sequoia sempervirens. The sequence goes on from VDFB02038476.1 coordinate 183,731, forward strand.
TACGTCTACAAACAGTAATGATGTTGCCTGGTTAAAGTGGAGTTGTAGAGCAAAAATCAAGTTTCCTTGCTAGCCCATGAAGAGAGGGATGACATCGACACAACATAGCGGGGGAGTGGGGAATAGGTTTATAAAATGTTTTAAAATTTTAATATTTTGTGAAGCCTTCATATAATGTTTTGGGTTTTATAATGTGGTATGCCCGCCAGCCTATGCAAGCTCATGATGCCATGTGAAGTAAGATGTGGGGAAGCAGGGACTGGAAGGAAATGTTTGTGGTGGGCCCAAAGAAAATTAAAAGGCACAGGCAAATGGTTTTAGGGCCCGATAGATAATCTTTAAAATAAAAATTTCCAATAATAAAATATGAAATTGCTTGTGTTGGGGGGTAAAACATTAAAAAGTGAAATAAAGGTAAAGTTTTAACTATGAAATGTAAGGCCCATGGGTAAATGATTTTAAAAGCCTGATTAAATGAATTAATTATTCACTTTATGAGCAAAGGTCTTTTTGCTGGGAGTGAAGAGTTTTCACTAATTAAATAATATTCTTTGTTGCAGTAAAGTTAAATGTAATGTGCACAGGTAAAATATTTTATACTACCAAGTAACAAAGTTGAAGGCCTCCATTATAAAGTTAGAAAAAATTATTTGCTGGAAGTGAAAGTGTAAAAGGCTGAGTAGAATAAAAAGGTTTTCATAGTAAAGGTCATTTTCACTTGTTGTGTAAAGGGATTTCCCAATACAGGGTAACAAATGGAGTGAAGTTTTTCATGAAGTAGGGGTAAGGTAATTTTTTGTCACAGATTAAAGATGAATACAATCAAAATACAAAGCTAGAAAATATGGAAAAATGTTGAACTGATATTTTCAACAAAAGGACGTAATGAAGAAAGTCATCATGAGAGGAACATTTTCTGTTAGAAGGAAAGTGAGTGCAAGATGCATGAATTAAGGAGTAGATTGAGGACTCTTCAGGAAGAAAAGGCAGTTACAGATCAACGGAGAAGAATGGATCTAGGTGTCAACTACAAATGTAGTTTTAGGGTTTCTCCTTCTTCTATATCTTTTCTTCTTCTCTCATTTGTACAGGTTTTGAATTTTTGGTTTAGGGGAAGGAAATATAGAATGCTTAGGTAAGAGTTGGAGTTTTATTTATAGTGAATGAATGTGCAAATTTCTATAACAATGCTAATTAGTTTGAGAAAATCAATGAAAATATTGCAAAAGTTGTCTCCATTTTGTGTTCTTAGATAGCATATGAATTAAATATATCAATGATATGTTGATTTGTCATTGCAATCTTTTTGCAATTGTGTGATTTGTGTCTGGGTTTGTTCAAGTAAAGAATTAAATTATGTATGCAAATTACTATGGGTTTGAGGGAATGAAATTGATCTTCAAGTATGATTATGCAGTAATGTGAGAGGTTACATTAATGTAAGGCATTAATTGTTAAAGGGTCACTAATTTGAAATAAGTTGTTTAAATTTGCATTCATGATCTTAGATTTGACTCCATGCCTTAGGATTAGGCACTGATCTATGATATTACCTAGATCATTTTTCAGAAACAATTATTAATTCAAAAAAAAATTAATTTCTATTGTCGGGTTTAGGTTTTGTGTAGGATTTTGCTTCCCAATTGTTGAGTGAGTGTGGAGATACCAAAAATATAGCCAGATTTGAATTTGTCAAGACTTTCCTTGGTATATTTTAATTGGGAATTATCTACTATAAAATGCAATGTCTGTGTATAATTGAAATAAGTCTTTAGGCATTGTGAAGGGAAACCCACCTTGGTCCTCCAGAGCCAGAAGTGTAGGAAATTTTAGTCTTTTTGACTGAATCTTGTTCGTTGGGAAAATCCATCTCTAAGTATGAACATGAGAAAGTGGCTATTCTTTAGGACTCATTGAATCTTTTGATTTGGGAACCAATAGATTGGAGACTCCACTGGGGAAGATCAAAAGAGTATCCATCTACATAGAGTCAAGAATTTTGTGAATCTGAACATTTGCTTCAAATATTGAGAAATTTTCAAACCTAGAAGTGGTTTTGTTGCAAAATTATAAAAGGATTTATGTGTGGCTCTGCTAGTGAAAAGAACTCAGAAGGAAAATCATATTTGAAGGAGCTTCATATTTCTTGAAGTTTAGTCCTCTATGAAGAGAGGTGGCGACTCTGTCTAAAGAACCTACTGAAGATGTGAAAAAAGTTTCAAATCTTCAATATTTCCATTCAGGAAGAAGAATTTGTAGCAGTTGCAAAATGTCCAGGTATTTTTCATATTTTGGTTTTCAAGAAGGATAAAATTGTATGAAAACCATATTTGATAGTTTGAAAGAATGTTGATTCCCTATTGAGTGAATTAAGCACTAAGAAAGGGAATGGTAATGGTAATTTCTTCCTACTTCTGAGCTATAATTTGAAGATTCTATGTTGTAATGAAGAAGTATGCTTGTTCTTGAAATATTCCCATTAGAGAGATCTTAGATGTAGATGCATTTGAGTTATGCATTGTAATATTTTAAGGTCATGATAAAAACAAGAAATAGGGAAGTGATCAACTATAGAGTTGATGTTCAAAGCTTGTAAAGGGGTGTAAGAAAATGTATCATTCACTTGTACATCCCTATGGAGTGCATGATGTAAACATGAAGAGTGTGCAACCCCTTTCATGTCATCAAATAAATTTCTCTATGGAAAGATATAGACCATTGAATTTTAATGGTATTCAAGGTTTCCCAAACCCTGTTCCTAATGAAGTTAGGGAACATTTGCCAAAGTTCAAAGGGTAAAGATCAGAATTAGCATCTCAACATCTACAATAATTTTCTAATTTGATGGGAGATTATGAGATAAGTCATGAAGATGTTGTCATTAAGTTATTTGTTCAATCTTTGAAGAAAAATGCTAGAGATTGGTTTTCATATTTGCCAGTGTGTTCTATCTCTTCATGGAATGAGTTCATGCCAACATTCATAGAACAATTTGGAGAAAGAATTAATACAAATTCAGTGAGAAAAAAATTCATGGACATTCAAAAAGAAGAAGATGAGTTAGTCCCAACTTTCAATCTCAGATTTTCAAAAACATTAGGTGACATTGTTGAAAGCATGAGACCAAATGATGTAGTATGTCTGATTGTATACTTTGGTGCATTTGATGAAGAAATGAGTTATCTACTAAGAGATAAAGAGCCTAAAACATTACAGTAGGCATATTAAATTGCCATGGATATTGATAACAATCTGAAATATTCAATGATGAAAGGATACATGGCTGCAAGTGTTGGTTATTCTAGCACACCTCATGCAAATGGAATTCATGGACCAAAAAATAGAAATGATTTTCAAGATGATGATGCTTCTGTTGTTTCAATTTTTCCATCACTACAACACACAAATCATAGTGAACTCCAAGATGAACATCACCAAAATTTGAGAAAATTTGATAAGATATCTTTTGTTCAAGAATTTTTTAACATGAAGAAGCACAAGGGAGAATCACCCTATGATTTGTTCTCAATATTTTTGGATGCCCTGTTGGAAGTTCCCAAAAAATTTAGAACTAAAGATTCAACATGCATTGATTTATTTTGTGATATCTTTGAGCCATGGTTGAGTACCTTGCTAGAAGAATTGAAACCTCATAGTTTTGATCAGGTACTTGATTGGATAGAGATTGTAGATGGAGCCAAGTGTGACTATGCACAAAATATGATGTCTCAATATGTTGATGGCAACTGTCCTATTGATAAAAATCATAAAATAATGCAAACAAGTGAAAAGGGTATATCGGAAAATGAATATCCATCTTGTTATATGGATGAGGATAGTGATTTTAATCATCCCACAAGCATCATATATGAAGATCTGTATACCAGTGATGAAGATAAAGATACACTTGCAAGTGTTGTTGATTTCTCATCACAAATTAGTGGTCAAGATATTGAAGATGAAAATATAAGAATTTTCTCTAAAGACTCTGAGCATAATTTATGTAGTGATGAATTTTCTTGTGATTTGGATCATGATGAGAGTGAAGTTTCTAATTATTTTTCTGAGGATTGTGAATGCTCTTATGAGGATGATCTAGAGGTATTTTCTTCACATGAAGGATGCAATGATATGAATGTTCATGAAGTCATTTGTTCACAAGTGAATGATCAAATCCTATTTGATGCATACCTAAAATATAATTCAGGTTTGCCATAAATGGAGCATGTTAATTTTATGAATGATGAAGAATTTGAAGATAAGAATGTGTGTGTTCAGTATGTTGATCCTAAACACAGTGCTAGAAATGATGAAGATGCTGATGAACCTGCTCATGACGTTGTTTCTCATGACTATTTATATGAAGTAGATGTGGAGATGTTAGCTATGCATGAAGAGGATGATGATGTACTCATGGATGAAAGAAGGGTTTCATTATTGAATGATTCGAATGTACATCATAACAAGCACACAGATCTCAAATCAACATTATTACCCATTGATAATGTGAAATAGTTTGATGAATTTTCAAATTTTTTTGATATTACAGAACTTTTTGGTCTATGTGTAGAGCAGCCAAATAACACAAACAATGGTGGATCTCATATTAGTGAATGTGAAATTGAGTTCTTTGTTGATGTTCCTTATCTTCACAGTATGATTATGGACATGTTTTCATCCAATGAGGGAAGCATTTATGTGAAGGAAAACAAAGATGCTTGTTCAAGTGCTAATGAACAAATTTCAGATAACAGTGAGTCTTTGGCACATAGATCAATATGCCTATCAACTGATAGTGCACATGAATTTTTTTTTGCTGATCTTGTTAATCCTGAAAGTGATGGCATTTAAAGTGATTTGGGTATTCATATTGACATTGTGGAGAGTAATATTGAACATGTTATGAAAAATCAATGTGAAATTTTTGGCTTAGGGTTAAATTCTCATATGCTACCACTTGCTACAAAATCAAAAAAATGAAGGGATTGGAAATGATCTAGTTTATATGATTTGGTTGCCATGTGATAACAAAGCTAAATATGGAGAAAGTTCTCACTTGTTCAAAGCTAGCTTGACACTCGTGTTTGCAGAAATGCAGTCACTCATGTTGTTGTGGTGTGACAAAGGAAAGTATGGCTTCAGGGAAATTAGTTTCTTCAACAAGATTTTTTTTGACAGAGGTAAACATGGGTTCTTCTTTTCATTTGGTGGCCTCAGGCCATCAACTGTGGTTTGAAAATTTAAAAAATATTTTGTTGCCCAATAGTTCTGGCACTTGCTCTGCTCTCCCAGAGATCTGGAATCTTGCCATGCCCACAAGGGGCATGCATCCCCAGTTAGAGCCACTGATGGCACCTTCAAAATTTTCAAATTTTGAATGCCCATGTTGAAAAGAGTTGATTTGCACACTCATAAATGCCCCTAAAAAATCTACCCTAGTGACCTACTTTGGAAGGTCATAAATCAGAGCCAGTTAAATTTCATGTCAAATCCTTTGGTGGGAGTATTCATTTGACATATGTTAGCACACATGCTTAATTTCAACCTCCTGTGATGAGTTTTTATAAGGTTTTGAAAAACAAAGCTGGAGGGTTTTGGGATTGTTTTGTTGTTTTCCAACTCTCAGTCCTACGATGTTCCCTCCTGTTCAAGTAGATATTTCACAGCTAGATGATTGTCATGACAAATGGATTGGTACTCTACATTCCCCCCACATTCATATGCTCCCTGGTCTAGTTTCAAAGTCTCATGATCAAATTTGATATCTTTACCAAGTCAAAAGCAAATGTTTGTTTTGTTTTTACACCTGCATTTTTAGAATGTCTCAAGGTGGTCAAGTTTGACACTTAATATTTTTTGGAAAATGTGGATTGAATGAAATCGATCTTGCACACATAATAAATGGACCTAAATGACCTAGTGTGTCCAATGGTAGCTTCCCAGGAGGTGATTTGATATTTTTTCAAAGTGGTGACTTGGTGAGCCCTAATTGGTTTTGAACAGGTGAAGTTGTAGAAAGGTCTGACTGAGCGACTTTGGCATTGAATATCTTGCATATTGTAATATTTTTTTCCAAGTTGTTTGATGCATTGAATTATTTGGTCAAATTTATGCATGCTTGTGCAATTTTGTAGCTTCAGGAGGTTGTTTGACTAGTTTTCTAGAGCAATTCCAGAGGCCACTTGACTTGTTTTGACTACAGTACAAAGTGCCTGAAAATGGATTCTGATGGTTACCCACCTCAAATTTTTTTACCTCACATCAATTCAAAGTAAAGCTTATTTGAAAACAAAAACTCTTTTAGTCGGGCCCACAAGGGGACCCGACACATGTCACACAACTAGAAGAGGGTGGTGTTTTACTTAAGTTACCATGGGATAAAGTCACAATACTATTCACTCTTGCTTCATTGTTTGAACAACTATATGATATTGAAAGGATCAAATCATTTATATAGGGTAACATTGTGCAAGTTTCTTAGTAATGTGGATACATATTCATGTCTTGTATTCATGGAACAAACAACAAATGAATTGAACACACAAATAATAAAGTTTGATACAACCAACAGTCATGTCAATGAATTGGATGCCAATTGAAAAATAACTAAAGGTGGTTGGGTTGATAGTGTTATGATGGAAAACTCGGACTGTATGTCTCCTAATGATATAGTTTTCTCTAAATTAGATATGTTCTCAAAATTTTCAAAAGACACTCCATTGGATATTTTTTATAAAAGTAGCTCTAATAAAAGGTTTAGAAAATATCTCATCAAGTGCAACCATGCCTAGTACCTCTATGTCACTAAGGATAAATCCTAGTGCAAGGATCAATAACAGAGAATTCAGTAAGTTAGAATGGTTGAAAGAAGAAGATCCATATAATAAAGGTAAAACAAATGCTTGTGTTATCTTGCAAAGGGGTTGGACCATAACAAGGAAGCTACTGTGAATATTGGTGCAATAAATTGTGCAGTAAACATGCTTTCTCAAGATAAAGAAGCAGATTATGTAGTGTCACTTTTGGTAGAGCTTTCTCAGAATTTAACTAGCTCTGTGATAGGAAAGGTAAAGAAAACATAAAAGGACCATATTTTCCAAGGAGGTCGCAGTTTCTAAAAGGGGAAATTAGTGAGAAACTAAGATAATTAAAGCTCCTGAAGGTAAATTAGATGCAAATTTTTCTTCTATTGACATTGCATGTGGAAACTTGTAATTATTATGCTACTCTTCGAAGTGAGAAGATGGATCTAAAGTACACTAGTAGTAAACAAAGTGCGCCATAAGAGGCACATGGATCTAACTAATTCCTAAATCAATGGACACCTTTCAAATGGGATACAAAGAAACTCATCAAATACTTTGTATGCTTGGCAGTTTGGAAATGTAAACAGGGGATACACACTCATTGAAAGCAACATAGAATAAACATCATTCAAAGCCACACCAAGTATATATGATACAAAGAATTCTTATGTTGAAAATTTAATTGGAAATTGAAATTCCTCTATAGTTTTGTATGACAAGAATAGGGATCCAATGATCGATGTTGCACAATGCAACTAGGGCAGCCATTGCGCTAGTTGAAGAGGAGCCATTTGATATTGCAATAAAGATTTTTTACACTATCTAGGTTTGATGCCTGTGGTGGGTAAATCCTGCACACACTTTACTCACACACGTTATGGAGGGATCCAATAAATGAGGTAAAGCACCTTGGGAGTGCTCGAGGAAGGTATTGATAAGAGATTTCATGTGCTTGCGGTGAAAATGTATCAAAATTTTTTGAGGAAATTCTATTTGCATTTCAAAGTGACTAAAGGGGTTGTTGTTGGAAACACTTTGTTAGTGCCTGATGAATAATGGCACAGGTTTACAAGGCTCGAGCATTATGAAAAAGGCATCTGGCTTAGGGTAAAAGAGACTCCGATGTATGTGAAGGTCCATTTTGTTGGGCAAATCCAGTGTTGTAGAGGATTGCTCTATGCTCAAAAGGAAAGATTTGTGAACAAACACAGATAGGAGTTGTGCATTTGGCACCCTAAAGTCACATGTTACATTTTGGCGCGGGTGCCTTAATGATATTCAATTCAAACATATTGTGAGGCCTGAACACATTATGATGTTGAATAATGATGAAAATATGAAGGAACATCATTAAGTGCAGATCTCTGGCACCCTAAAATTACAACGCTTGGACATTAGCTTGTAATGAGAAGCTAGGGTGAGCTTCCATTCATGCCTCTGATGGAGGTTCATTTTGGACGGTAAATCTGATTCTTCAAATGGCTTCACCATCTGATTTCAATTGCATTGAGTAAGAATCTTCCATAAATAATAGTGAGATAATATCTCTTAGTGGAAGTCAAATGAAATTTTAAACTCTTTCAGAAATCTTCAATGCCATTGCTTGATATAAAGGTCCAAAGGCAGCTATCAAGAAAATGAATTTATGGAGAATATGGAGTTTTCACTACTGCAAACAGTAATGATGTTGCCATGGATAAAGTGGAGTTGTAGAGAAGAAATCAAGTTTCCCTGCTAGCCCATGAAGAGAAGGGTTGACATCAACACAACATAGTGGGGGAGCGGGGAGAGGTTTATAAAATGTTTTAAAATTTTAATATTTTGTGAAGCCTTCATATAATGTTTTGGGTTTTATAATGTTGTATGCCCGCCAACCCATGCAAGCTCATGATGTCATGTGAAGTAAGATGTGGGGAAGCAGGGACTGGTAGGAAATGTTTGTGGTGGGCCCAAAGAAAAGTAAAAGGCACAGGAAAATGGTTTGAGGGCCCAATACATAATCTTTAAAATAAAATTTGAAATTGCTTGTGTTGGGAAGAAAAACATTAGAAAGTGAAATAAAGGTAAAGTTTTAACTATGAAATGTAAGGCCCATGGGTAAATAATTTTAAAAGCCCAATTATGTGAATTAATTATTCATTTTATGAGCAAAGGTCTTTTTGTTGGGAGTGAAGATTTTTCACTAATAAAATAATATTCTTTGCTGCAGTAAAGCTAAATGTAATGTGCACAGGTGAAATATTTTATACTGCCAAGTAACAAAGTTGAAGGCCTCCGTTATAAAGTTAGAAAACTTTATTTGTTGGAAGTGAAAGTGTAAAAGAATGAACAGAATAAAAAAAATTCACAGTAAAGGTTATTTTCACTTGTTGTGTAAAGGTCTTTCACAATATAGGGTAAAAAATGGAGTGAATTTTTTCATGAAGCAGGGGTAAGGTAATTTTTTGTCGCAAATTACAGGTGAATACAAGAAAAATATAGAGGTAGAAAATAGGGAAAAGTGTTGAACAAATGTTTTCAATAGAAGGACATAATTTAGAAAGTCATCATGAGAGGAATATTTTATGTTAGAAGGAAAGTGAGTGCAAGATGCATGAATTAAGGAGAAGATTGAAGATTCTTCAGGAAGCAAAGGTAGTTACAAATCAATGAAGAAGAATGGATCCAGGTGTCAACTGCAGATGTAATTGTAGGTTTTCTCCTTCTTCTATATCTTTTCTTCTTCTCTCATTTGTACAGGTTCTGAATTTTTTAGCTGGGAGTTGGAGTTTTATATACAGTGAATGAATGTACAAATTTCTATAACAATGTCAATTAGTTTGCGGAAATCAATGAAAATATTGCAAATGTTGTCTCCATTTTGTGTTCTCGGATAGCATATGAATTAAATATATCAATGATATGTTGATTTGTCATTGCAATCTTTTTGTAGTTGTGTGATTTGTGTATGGGTTTCTTCGAGTAAAGAATTAAATTATGTATGAAAATTACTATGGGTTTGAGGGAATGAAATGGATCTTCAAGTATGATTATGCAGTAATATGAGAGGTTACATTAATGAAAGACATTAATTGTTAAAGGGCCACTAATTTTAAATAAGTTGTTTAAATTTTGCATTCATGATCTTAGATTTGACTCCATGCCTTAGGGTTAGGCACTAATCTATGATATTACCCAGATCATTTTTAGAAACAATTATTGATTCAAAATAATTTTAATTTCTATTGTTGGGTTTAGGTTTGGTGTAGGATTCTGCTTCCTAATTGCCGAGTGAGTGTTGAGATACCAAAAATATAGCCAGATTTGAAGTTGTCAAGACTTTCCTTGGTAAATTGGGAATTATCTGCTATAAAATGCAATTTTTGTGTATAATTGAAATAAGTATTTAGGCATTGTGAAGGGAAACCCACCTTGGTCCTACAGATCTAGAAGTGTAGGAGATTTTAGTCTTTTTGACTAAATCTTGTTCATTGACCAAATCCATCTCTGAGTTTGAACATTAGAAAGTGGCTATTCTTTAGGACTCATTGGATCTATTGATTCGGGAAGCAACACACTATATGTTCCTTCATGGACTCATGTTCACCTAAATTATCCTATGCAAACTTATTCAAACTATTCTACTTTGCTAGAATTCTACATAATTGATAAAATAATAAAAGTAGTTACATAGCCTAGTGGCTATGGGTACCTGCAACATATGTTGTAAGTGACTTCTAATAATAAATGAATACAAAATTAATCTAAACTTATTTAGAATAAAAAAGCTACCAAATCTAACCTCTGGAGTGCTAAGACTCACTATTTAGATGATTGTTCATGAACAACAACTAATGTAATCAAACCTAAGTACTATTCTATTTTACTTGCAATGTATTTATGAAACAATGAAAACATTATTAACAGAAATGCATAAATGAGTAAGTAAATGAAGTGAAAGGCAATACCTTGAGCGGCCAACTCAAGGGACCATCTCGCTTAACTAAGAACTAGATCTAACTTAGAATCTTACACATCTATGTAACACACAACTCTATTCATTGCATATCACCAGGTATCCAAAACAAAATCTTTCTTTAGATTGTATTTAATAATGGCATTTTAACATGTTTCTAGATAGCTTAAAACTAAAAAATGATTAACTGCTTTATAACTTGTCAACCAACTAACTTAGCTACGAACTCATCCCTTGACTTTATGAAAATATAGTGAGAGACTTATTCAAACTACTAACTAACTACAACCATTAATTCCACTCCTAGATACGAGGATATGAAATTAAGATTGGCTTATTCATTCTAACTAAAAAGGAAGAAAATACTTATTCAACAAAGAACTTAAATGAAACAACTTGCATGTGAAACACATAGGAAAATGTTTAGAGTTCTAGAATAAGTATCCTCCTTCAGTATTTATTCCTCAATGATGGTTCATGTCCGGCTCCACAACTTCCTGCTCTTTAGGCATTTTGAACTTCAATGGTCCCCTATTTCTCTTCTTTCGTTCTTGCTACAAATACTCTATTCTTGTTTTGCCGAGTTGGGCTACAAAAATATTAATCCATATAACATACATATACAACTAACCTCCATAATTAAATCACATAATTCTATTCATATGCATACATTCTCATATTTAAATCATGCAATAGCTACAAATGTTATCACCATATCTCATATCCACAAACTTGTTTCAAGGTTGCAAAGTATGTATGAAAGGATATCATAATATGGAAGTATTTTTCTAAAAGGTACTTTGCAAACATATTAAAAGTGTCTTGAAAGTATATGAAAATCAATAAAAAGATACTAATAACCAGCCCCATTATTCCCCACAACTTATCATTTTGCTTGTCCTCAAGCAAAATACCAAATTAAACCAACTAGGGGAGAAGATTGTAATATAAGGTAATCTACCTAAGATCCATGACTGTGTCGAATCCTTGCCCCTGTTTGAGATAGAAACCATTATAGCATGCAAGCCTATCTAGATTAATTGATTCCTCATTTGCACATTGATCGTTCTTCTCTCCCATCCAATACAGTACTAGATGAAGTAGAATAGGAGGGTGATAGGTAAGTGGAAGCCATTCCACTCCTCCTATTCCTAATATCTTGATATAATTGTGTAACCTCTCAAACATATTCATGAAATTATGGAATGAGTGAGGCTCCTTCCTCTATAATTCTAAAGTTAGACTGTTCCATCTATTTTCCACATTTCCTAGGCAGTTTTGAAGAATAGTCACTGCTAATTATTGAGTTCTTCTGTAATCCTTGAGTCTCAAGTCTATAACTATCTTTCCTGGTCCCCTATGAGAAAGGAGCATTAGCCATTGAGTAATGACTCTTTCAGGATTCATTGCTTCTTTTCTGAGTTGCAATGCTATTGTTTTCTTCTGTTCTTCATATTTATCCATTAATTCCCCTTGGAGTTGTTCATTTCTAAAATAAGATTTGAGGGCTCTTACTTGAAAATCCCCAACATAGATCAAAATATTCCATTTAGTGTCCTCTTCCATGACATAATTATGTAGATAATACTCACATAAATGATCTTGCTCCTCTAAACTGATTGTGTTGAAGAAATTGAGAAAATTGTGTCTCTTATTCGAAGCAAAGGGTTGGTCACTAATACACTTATTGAACTAAAATTTGGGAAAATTTTCCTTCAAAAACAATGCATATACCCAAGGTGGAGGTCTACATTCAACAATTTGAATAGCTCTATTGACCACTTCTATTAGTTTCTCCTCTGACCTTCTCAATTCCAAATTCTTGGTTTCTAATGACACATTCAAGATTTGTTTTTCTTTTTCCCAATTTTCTTTTTCCTGCCTGTATTGGGTAGTAATTTTCAACAACTTGAAGCCTAAAAAAAAAGTAGTATGGTAGGCTAGTATTTTTGTAATAGGGATTTGTAGATCAAATGCTACATTTTCCTCAGTCCCCATTTTACCTTCGACCATCTATGCCAGTAGGTCCAATTTAGCTCCATTGTCGTAGGTCTGTATATTCTCTTCCATCTCCTGGATTCTTATTTCCTTTTGTCTTTCTGTTCATATCCTTTCACTTGTTCCTCCAATTTATTTATCCTGTCAAGAGCTCCTTGAAGCTCCTTCCTTATATTTCTATCTTTTAGCAATTCCTTCTCTTCTTCAAAATTTAAATTATCGCAATCATCCCCAATATCAAAAAAATTCTCTAATAGGGCCACAGGGAATTTCTCTCTTGGTTCTCTTAGCACTAAAAACATCCTCTGAGTCAAAATCAGAGGAGGAAGATACATACCTTCTTTTTCTCATAGGAATATTAGCATGTTCAACATACACATTGTCAAGAACATCTCTTCCCCTATCTAAGTCTATTTCTATCATCATTGCATCCTAATCTTGTTGTTCTTCATTTATTTCTTCCTGCTTATGCTCTTCCATGTTTCTATTTTCAAAATTATACCTTCTCGACCTACCTGAGCATCAGGGGGTAATAGTTTCCTATGTAACTTTACTCTCCTTTCCTCTTTTACTCCCCTTTTTCCCTTTTGCATCCTTTTCCTTTACAACACTCTCCTATTTTTCAACTCCTTTCCTCTTCTTTTTCCCTTTTGAGGGTGTTGATGCAATACTTCTCCTATCTCTAGGGCTTTTAGAGGATGAGGGTTCCTTTGTTATTGCAATTGACATATCATGTTTCTTAGTCCTACTTTGGTTGCGGGTAGGTGAAGTAGATGGTGTAACAGGGGAATTTTCTCTCTCTAGTTCATCTTGCTTAGGGTCAACTTCTAGTTCAGGCTCAGGTAGAGATTCATCTTCTACTTCAGGTGCCTAAAGCAACTTAGCAATTTATTTGCAATCTTTGAAATCATCCCAATTAACCCATGGATGTTGAATTCTCAAACTTCTCTTGACCAATAGGGTTATCAAACAATGATGAGACAATGTAGTGTTTGTTTGTTTCCTTTGATATTCAGAGGTCATTCTCTTCAACATGTTATACAAGAAATTGGGTACACTAACTAGTTTGTCATGTCATAAATGATCCAATAGCTTAAAATGCGTAGTGTATAAAAGATTGTGGTAGCCATCACAAGTAAGGTATTTAATAATATAAGCAACACATTTTACCCAAAAGAATGGAAGGGAAAGCCTCTTAGGACCTTGTGATGTTGAATCCAAATTTTCTCCTTGCTCACAGAATTCCTCCCTTACCGCGACTACATTAATATGAGTTGAGAATTCAGAGCCTATTTGAGGCAATCTTGTGACTTGAGTAATTGTCATTTTTGAGCCATCCACCACCAACCCTTTTACTGTTGCTTCATCATATTTCAATTTTGCTACAAAATCTCTTACCATTTCATTATCGTACTTTGTCAACTTCAAGAAATAGTCCAACCATCCTACTCTGGTGAATAGAGATAAAACCATTGTATCCTCCAATATCACTATATGCACAGATGGTTCTTTGTGTATAACATCTCCTCCCATTGTCCTATTATTCTGCAACCTTTTCAAGACTTGACTTCACCACCTTTAAAAACCCTCCAATTTCATTGCAATTTCATTGCTCCTTCAAATACCTTCCCCTATACCCAATACTGCAACTCACAATCCCTTTTTCCTTTAGCTCAATCAAGTGAAAACTAGCTTATCTTAGGGGAAAAATCACATCATCAAAATTAATAGAGAGGTATTTTATGTTTAGGAGTTTTAGAAAGATGGTCATAAAATGATATCTAACAAACTTACGTGGCAAAAATAAAAATAATCATGACTATAATACCCCTCCCCCCAAATTTAATTGAAGTGACCTCACTTCATACATGACGAAATAGGGGCGAAGAGATAATAATGAAGAGTATTGGTGATATATTTTTGCATGCATAACTTAAATGAAGAATATTAATGAATACAAAAATAAATCTAGTTTAATTCTGAGAAGTTACATGTCGTACGTGTGTAATGGAAATTATCGCTCAGAACAAGTTGGAACTAGATAAACATGTACTTTGGAATTCAATTGATTTGATCAGCATTAAATGCATGAGAGTGGATGAAAAGTTGGTGGCGGTGATTGAGTGGGACTAGCTACAAGCGGTTTATTGAGAAATGAATAATGATAGAACCAGGGTTGATTGAGAAAACACAATCTCAATGCTTGAGTCTTTGTCTTAAGAACTCCTTTAGGTGCTAATTCATTCACCCTACAACCTATAGGTCCTCTGTTTGTTGAGGCACCCCCGGTTTACCTTAGCAACCCTGCTATCATTGCAAATCTGCTACTACAAAACATTACTTGATACTCTTTCTTCCACTTGCACTATCTAGCCTTTTATTCCTCAAAAGACCAGTCCACTTTCCATTCTGCCAACCTTGTTGTAGGGGTGTGTGGGTGTGGCACTTTCCAAGGCCTCCAAGTCATCTTTTCTTGTGCTTCAACAAACACCAAGATTAAGCTCTCCATTGTTTTCCCAAAAATAGGGTTCTTGGTTCTTGGGCAGGGTTACAAGCCTCAAACCTCTTTTAACCCTCTTGACACAAAAACAAGGTTAGAACTCTTCTCTTTCCACCAATTGTACCAATCTTTCTATTGATTCTCTGGTTCTTTTTCCAAGCTTTGACAAGTTATTTTTGGAAATTAGTGCCTTTTCTGCCCGTACAGGGGAACAATTCAACCTAGGGTAGACTAGGGTTTCTTAAGGCTTTCCTTTGGTCTGTTCTGCCTTTTCTGACCACAAAACCATTAAAGAGCCTTATTTTTACTATTCTACACCTTCTTAACACTTCCTGCAATCACCATACACATTAGATAAAAAAATGTTGCACACCCCTACCACGTTGTAGCTTCTTTTTCCCTCTTGACTGTCTTCTTAGCCGGGTTTCCAATACTTGCTTAAGAACAGCCTTCCAACTTGCTCATTGACTCTCTAACGACTACCATATGTACAATATATACAGGTTTGGAGTTTGGTGTTTTTTCCTCTGTGTCCATGCTAAATGGCGTGATTAGAAACAACCCAAAAACTCCATTTTTCTAGTTTTTACCAGTCAACTAAAATTTAAAAAAACACAGATTTTCTTTTCAAAGAAACAAAGAACGATGGATAACTACTTAAAGTTACCAAAGATAGAACTTTACAATGTTTTTTTACATGCCCATAAACCACCAAAAGATTATTTCAGTTCATGTATTTGCTATCACGCCAGAATGCACTGAAAAAAATAGATTTTTCTTTACGCAAAAATCACTGATTCTTATTTTTTCAACATAACTCCATTGTCAAAGACTTCCCACCATTCAAAAAAAAAATTCCACCAACCTCAAACATGGTCGAGGCTTTCTTTTCCAACACTTAGAAACCGTTAGGTTTTCAGTTTCGGGCTTAAAAGTGGAGAAAAAACATTTTTTCGAAAACACACTGTGTTTTGCGATTTTCACCAAAACCTAAGGAAACGCCTACAAAACGAGTTTCCATTTTATTTTAATTTTACCTAAGCTTCAAAGAGGTCCCCTTACACCTTATCAATGGTGTATGAGACCATTACAAAACAAAACAAAAATATTAAGAGCAAAACATTAAAATTACGCTTGTATTCAAGTAGGTGCTCCTGCACCATTCTCCCCCTCTCAGCACGAAGATCAAGGACTGGAAGGTGGTATTAGTTCCAGGTCAATTCCAAGCTTCTTGAATTGATCCTCTTGTACCCATGTAGCCTCTGAGTAAGGTTTGCTCTTCCACTTGATAAGGTGCTCCGTGTATACCTTATTCCTTGTTGCTTTCTTCACCCTGGACTCCAAGACCTTCTCTGCCTGAGCTTTCCCTTGACTTGGAAGGGGTATATTTCTGATATATTTAAATATTTCCTGACTATTCTGAACTTCATCATTGACTGTACCCTTGTACCTAATCAAATCAGCAACGTTGAAGACTGGAGATATGCCCAAATCCGATGGAAGTTCCACCTTGTATGCATTCTTTCCATACTTAGCTATCACTTTGCATGGTCCTACCCTCTTCATTTGCAACTTGGTGGACATCCCCTTCTGCAATCTGGACTTGTTGAGGTGAACCATCACATAATCACCCACCTGGAACTGCACATCTCTTCTTGACTCATCAACTTTGTCTTTTAACTTTTGTGTTGCTGCTGTAATTGTCTTCTTAACCTGCTCATGAATCTCCTTCATGGTTTGAGTGAAGTCTTCTGCATGTCCACTCATATTCTCCATTGTTCCAAGCTCTCTAAGCTCACAAATTCCCCTTGGATGCATCCCATACACAACTTCAAATGGGCTTTTTCCTGTAGTCCTGTTCACACTATCATTATATGCATATTCAGCTTGGGAAATCACCATATCCCAGGTCTGTCCATATTCCTTTGTCAAGCACCTCAATAGGTTACCTAACACTCTATTAACCACCTCGGTTTGACCATTGGTCTGAGGATGGTAAGCTGATCCAAATGACAAATTAGTTCCCAATCTGCTCCATAGTGTTTTCCAAAAATGGCTCATGAACTTCACATCCCTGTCAGAAACAATACTCAATGGCAATCCATGAATTCTCTCAACTTCCCTGAAAAAGAGATGGACAATATAGCTTGCATCATGTGTAGTCTTGCAAGGAATAAAGTGAATCATCTTGCTAAATCTGTCCACAACTAGAAAAACACTGTCAAAACCAGATTTAGTCTTGGAAAGACCCACCACAAAATCCATGCTCACACACTCCCATGGTCTGTTCGGAATAGGCAAAGGCTGATATAACCCAGCATTGCTAGCTCCCCCTTTGGCTTTCATGCAAATAACACACTGTTCAACATACTTTCTGACATCTAGTGCTAACTTAGGCCAATAGTAAAACCTTTGTACCAGCTCTAAAGTTTTGTTAATTCCAAAGTGCCCACTAAGACTGCCATTATGTTTTTCTTGGATCAGATTTTCTCTCATTGATCCTCTTGGGACACACAACGGATTTCCCTTTAATAACAACCCATTTTGCAATGTATACTCAGCATATTGACTGTGAAAGTGATTTGCAAAGTCTGAACATACCTTATAGGCTTCGGAAAAGTATTCATCATCACCATAGAGATCTTTAAAACTTTCCAATCCAATGCTTTTCAGCTGTATCTCTTGGACTGTCAACATCCTCCTGCTTAATGCATCTGCCACTTTGTTTTGCTATCCCTTCTTGTGCTTAATGGTAAATGTGAAATCTTGAATGTACTCCATCCATTTCAAGTGTCTATTGCTTAACTTCTCCTGGGTGTTAATATAACTAAGTGCCTGGTTATCCGTGAAGACCACAAACTCTTTGGGCAACAAGTAATGCCTCCATTTCCTAAGGGACTGCACTAAAGCATAAAGTTCCAGATCATAGGTGGAGTATTTTTGCTTGGCTTCATTGAGTTTTTCACTAAAGAAGGCTACAGGCCTACCTTCTTGACTAAGGACTCCTCCTACTGCTACTCCACTTGCATCACACTCAACTATAAACAATTTATCAAAACTAGGCAATAACAAGATAGGTTGTGTTGTCACTTCTTTTTTCAACTTTTCAAACCCTTTATCAGCCTTTAAAGTCCACTTAAACTTTTTTTTCTGACCACCCTTGATTGTATCTAGCACTGGTGCACATATACCACTAAAATTCCTTATAAACTTCCTATAAAACTGAGCCAAACCATGAAAACTTCTTACCTCAGTTGTTGTGGTTGGTGTAGGCCAGTTTAGGATAGCTTCCACCTTACTTGGATCCATCTTTAGCATTCCTTGGGATACCACAAAACCTAGATACACAAGCTCTTGTTTGAAGAACTCACACTTCTCAAGGTTGATTGCCAACTGTTCTTCTTACAACCTTTTGAGTACCATCTCTACATGCTTCAAATGTTCTTCTGCTGTCTTACTGAAAATCAGTATGTCATCCAAGTAAACTACCACAAAAATCCCTGTAAAATCTTTAAGCACCTCATTCATTAGTCTCATGAACGTGATAGGGGCATTCGAGAGGCCAAATGGCATCACTTTCCACTCATACAAACCATCATTTGTCTTAAAAGTTGTCTTCCATTCATCACCTTCCTTAATTCTTATTTGGTGATAACCGCTCTTAAGATCTAGCTTAGTGTAAAATTTTGCACCTCCAAGGAAATCCAATAAATCTTCAATCCTAGGTATTATAAATCTATACCTAATTGTGATTCTATTTATTGCTCTAGAATCAGTACAAAGTCTCCATTTACCTCCTTTTTTTGTTGCCAAAACAACTGGGACTGCACATGGACTAATACTCTTTTGAATCAGACCTTGATTCAACAACTCTTCCACTTGTCTTGCCACCTCTTGGTTCTACTCAGGGGTAAGCTTGTATGCTGCTTTGTTAGGCAATGAGGCTCCAGGTATGAAGTCAATTTGATGACTTATTGCTCTCTTGGGTGGTAGAGTTGATGGTGTTCCATCACTCACTATGCTCTTGTATTTGTCAAGCAAGTTTTGGACTGCTGCTGGTAACATTGTCCTTTCAGCCTTTTCCTCTTCTTTGGGCTGCATCATGATCACATACCCTTCATTCCCTTGGTGTAGATCCTTGATGAACTCTTTGCCACTGCTCAACATAATGTTTGGAACCTTGGACTACCCTTCATCTTCCTCAATCAACGATTGCAGCTTGAAGGTTTTTCCATCCTTCGTGAATTTTATGGTATTCTCCTTTCCATGATATACAACACCTCTATCATATTGCCATGGCCTGCCAAGAAGAAGATGGCATGCATCCATGGGCAGTACATCACAAATCAGCTTGTCTTTGTAGCCTCCAATCGAGAATTCCACTGTAACCTGCTCATTCACTAAGACACTCTGCCCTTTGTTCAACCATGTGACTTTGTAGGGATTGGCATGAGGTACCTTCTACAATTTTAACTTATTTACCGCCTCCTCAGATATTATATTGTCTGTAGAACTAGAATCTACAATGACCTTGCATACCTTTCCCAATATTTTGCACCTTGCTCTAAACAAAGCTCTCCTTTGCTTGGGTTCTTCCTTGACCAGTTGTCTGATCAGCACTCTATTAAACATCAGATTTTCACCTACTTTTGATTCTATGTGACTGATCTTAGGTGTCTTTACACTCACGGTGTCCTCTTGTGCATAAGCTACTCTTTTCTCATTGCTAGATGAAGCTTTCTCCGGGCATCTATAAGCTGGATGGCCTAGCTGATTGCAGTTATAACACTTCATGGTGGCAAAGTAGGAGTTACTTCTGCCTACTCCTCTACCTCTGTTTGAACCTCCTTGAGGTCCTCTTCCTCTATTAAATCCTCCTCTTGATGAGGTTTCACCTCCATGCTCGGTAAGCTTTGATTCTCCTTGGTTTTTTTGTTCACCACCTCTTCCTTGGTAACCTCCACACTGTCCTCTTTGATCTCTACCTCTTCCTCTGCCCTTAGAGGACTGATCATGCTTCCTTTTATTCCTCTCTTCAATCTTGATAGCTAGCTGATAACATTGGTGGACTATCTTGGGGCTGAGCAAAGCCATCTCTTCCTGTATATTCCACTTCAAACCATTGAGGTATCTAGCCACTTTTAGGCTCTCATCTTCTGCCACATTTGATCTCAAACAAAGCTTCTGAAACTCTTTCGTGTAGGTGTTTACATCTTGGTATTTTTGTCTTAAACTCTGCCTCTTCTTGTGGAGCTGAATTTCCTAATCATCTGGCATATAGGCTTCTTTCACTTTAGCAACCATTCCTTTCCAGGTTGATATGGGTTTCTTACCTTGTTTCTCCCTTTCAGTCTGGTCAAACTTCCACCAAGTTAATGCTGATCCTCTCAACCTTGATTTTGCAACCTTCACCTTCTGTGCTTCTGTAACTCCATCACATTCGAAGTGATTCTCCATTCCATCTATCCAGTCCAAGACCAGATCATGATCCATCTTTCCATGAAATAATGGTACACCCTCAAGTCCTTTTCCACTTAGGGCTTTTAATGCCTTCAAGAAAGGCTCCTCCTCCAAAACAGGGCCAAGTTCAGGGACTTTGTCCTTCTTTGCAACCTCTTCTTCTTTTGGCACTTTGCCTTCCAATTTCACCTTGTTTAGTGTTGCTTCAAGCTGTTCTATTCTTTCCTTTAGAGATTTGTTATCCTCTTCTTGCTCTTCAACCATCTTGGCTAACTGTGCATTTGTCACCATATTTGGCGGTTCACTTGATTCAACTTCCTCTGACATATAAGCTGCTGCTTTCCCAAATCTTTCACTGCTCTGATACCAATCTGATAGAACCAGGGTTGATTGAGAAAACACAATCTCAATGCTTGAGTCTGTCTTAAGAACTCCTTTAGGTGCTAATTCATTCACCCTACAACCTATAGGTCCTCTGTTTGTTGAGGCACCCCTGATTTACCTTAGCAACCCTGCTATCATTGCAAATCTGCTGCTACAAAACATTACTTGATAATATTTCTTCCACTTCCATTATCTAGCCTTTTATTCCTCAAAAGACCAGTCCACTTTCCATTCTGCCAACCTTGTTGTAGGGGTGTGTGGGTGTGGCACTTTCCAAGGCCTCCAAGTCATCTTTTCCTGTGCTTCAACAAACACCAAGATTTAGCTCTCCATTGTTTTCCCAAAAACAGGGTTCTTGGTTCTTGGGCAGGGTTACCAGCCTCAAACCTCTTTTAACCCTCTTGACACAAAAACAAGGTTAGAACTCTTCTCTTTCCACCAATTGTGCCAATCTTTCTATTGATTCTCTGGTTCTTTTTCCAAGCTTTGACAAGTTATTTTTGGAAATTAGTGCCTTTTCTGCCCGTACAGGGGAGCAATTCAACCTAGGGTAGACTAGGGTTTCTTAAGGCTTTCCTTTGGTCTGTTCTACCTTTTCTGACCACAAAACCATTAAAGAGCCTTCTTTTTACTATTCTACACCTTCTTAACACTTCCTACAATCACTATACACATTAGATAAAAAAATGTTGCACACCCCTGCCACGTTGTAGCTTCTTTTTCCCTCTTGACTGTCTTCTTAGCCGGGTTTCCAATACTCGCCTAAGAACAGCCTTCCAACTTCCTCATTGACTCTCTAACGAATACCATATGTAAAATATATATAGGTCTGGAGTTTGGTGTTGTTTCCTTTGCGTCCATGCTGAATGGCGTGATCAGAAACAACCCAAAAACTCCATTTTTCTGGTTTTTACCAGTCAACTAAAATTTAAAAAAACACAGATTTATTTTCAAAGAAACAAAGAATGATGGATAACTACTTAAAGTTACCAAAGATAGAACTTTACAACATTTTTTACATGCCCATAAACCACCAAAAGATTATTTCAGTTCATGTATTTGCTGTCATGCCAGAATGCACAGAAAAAAACAGATTTTTCTTTACGCAAAAATCACTGATTCTTATTTTTTCAACATAACTCCATTGTCAAAGACTTCCCACCATTCAAAAAAACATTCCACCAACCTCAAACATGGTCGAGAATTTCTTTTCCAACACTCAAAAACCGTTAGGTTTTCAGTTTCGGGCTTAAAAGTGGAGAAAAAATGTTTTTTTTCGAAAACACACTGTGTTTTGCGATTTTCACCAAAACCTAAGGAAACGCCTACAAAACGAGTTTCCATTTTATTTTAATTTTACCTAAGCTTCAAATAGGTCCCCTTACACCTTATCAATGGTGTATGAGACCATTACAAAACAAAACAAAAAGATTAAGAGCAAAACATTAAAATTACGCTTGTATTCAAGTAGGTGCTCCTGCACCAAATAAGACATGTGATATGAGCAAAATGTGTGGGAAAACAATTCAATTTTTCCAAGGTAGCATAGGTTTAGTTATATAAAAAAAATTTGTAGGTACTTCAAGCACAAGGCACGTCTGTATTTGATAGATAAATGTGTTAGGTCCCTAAAAGAAACAGGTCTTGATAAATGGATAACAGGTCCCTCTGGAGTCAAGTATGTACATCATGAAGAATGTGATGTGTGTGCATAAATAATATGTTGTGTGTGCATGTGTTTTAAAGCATGGGAAATTATGCCTGGGTGATTTTAGGGGTTGAGTTGTGTAACTCAACCTCTGGATCACTAGACGTGCTTGGTATGTGCCTTAGTATTGATGTAGGACTTTGTGAATCAATTTTTGTTTCAAGTTCACTAGAGCACCATATTGTTGGATCAGTGAAAAAATGAAGTCATCATGTTGCATTGGTTTCTTATATAGCTTTAGTCTGTGACCATTAACAAGAAGGGAGAATTGGGCTGCATCAATGGTATGCAGTTGTACTACTCCAATTGGGTAAACCTTTTTAATTTCATAAGGGCCTAACCTATATTGGAATTTTCCCTTGAAATCTTTATACCTGGAGTCATATAGTAGAGCCCAATCTCCTTCAGTGAATTCTTTTGTCTTTATGTATTGATCATGTCATTTCATTCATTGTTCTTGCATCACCTCTATATGATGAACTACTTCCATGTGTATTTCATCCAATCCGTTCAAAGAATGCAACCTTTCCTTCTGTGCCTCCATTAAGTCCATGCCCAAGTCTACTGTTGTCCTTAGTGTTTTATATTCAAATTTAATAGGCAATACTGTTGTTTTTCCATAAACTAGTTCATAAGGGGTAAAACCTATAGTTGTCTTCCATGTGGTTCTATATGCCCAAACAATTTTTGGTAATCTAGATACCCAATATCTCCTATGAAGTTGCACTATTTTTATCAATATATTTTCAATCTCCCTATTGGTGACCTCTACTTGACCATTAGCTTGAGGATGATATGGGATAGATTTCTTGTGCGTGATCTGATACTCTTCTACCAATTTGGAAATTAGGTCTGATGTGAATTGTGGTCCTTGATCAGTCACTATCTCCTTGGGTACACCATACCTAGTGAAGATCTCCTCATATAAGAATTTGGCTACATTGTCATCTCTGGCAAACTACAATGCTTTAACTTCTACCCATTTGGTTAAGTAGTTAGTGCATACCAATATGTATTCCTTATTATTTGAAGTGGGAGAGATAGGTCCAATAAAATCTAGCCCCCATTTATCAAAAGGAGCCAGTGCCAGCTGGGTTGTAAAAGCATTTCATCACTTCGTGTGGGTTTCCCATTCTTTGGAAATAGTCACAACTTCTAGTATACTTAGCAGAATCTTTATGTATGGTTGGACAGTAATATCCTATTGTCAAGATCTTAAAGGATGTCCTCTTGGCTACAAAATTTCCAACATAGGGTTTATCATGGCATGCTTTAAATATGTTAAACACTTCATCCTCCATGATACAGCTCCTCATAATGTTATCTAGGCCAGTGTAAAATAAAAATCCAGAAATCCAAGAATAAGGGAAGCATTTGTGAACTAAATGTCTTTTCTCTCTTGGAGAAAAGTATCCTGTAATCTGCCCTATTACCAAATATTTATAGCTATATCAGAAAATCATGGAGTGTGTACATTTAGAGCAAATAGATGCTCATCAGGAAAGGAATCATCAACCACCCCTTCTATTGACTGGGTAGGCAACCTAGAGAGAAAATTAACAACCACATTAGCCTTTCCTAGCTTATCAACTATTGTTATATCAAATTCTTGCAGTAACAATAACCACCTTACAAGTCTTCCACCTACAACTAGTTTATTCATCAAGTATCTGATTGTTGTATGATCTGTATGTATGAACACCTAATAACTAGAAATATAGTGTCTGAACTTATTAATGGCATAGACAACTGTAAGCATTTCTTTTTCTGTCACAATATAGTTTAACTCTAGTCCTTGTAGGTTTTTGCTGATATAGTATATTGCATACTCCTTATTCCCATCTTTTTGTCCTAGGACTGCTCTAATAGCAAAGTTTGATGCGTCAATGTGAATTTGAAATGGTAATGTCCAATTTGGACCTATTATCATTGGTGCATGAGTTAGAGCTACCTTTAATTTCTCAAATGAATTCTAACAAGCTTCAGTCCAATCAAACTCACTATCCTTTTTCAACAAAATAAAAAAGGGTGCAACAATTTTGTTGAAATCTTGGATGAATCACGTATAATAACCTGCATGTCCAAGGAAGCTTCTTACATCTTTTTTTTTTGTGGTACGGGTAGGGTAGATATAATTTCAATCTTCTTTGGGTCAACTTGTATTCCTTCATTGGATATAAAGTCTCCTAACACAATTCCTTGTGTCATCATCATGAAACACTTCTCATTTTTGAGTGATGGATTGTGTTCCTTACATTTTTTAACACTTTCTCTAGATTACTAAGAGCTTCTTCATAACTTTCACCATAAGTGGTGAAATTGTCCATGTATATTTTCATGTAGTTATGTGCAAAATTAGAGAATATGCTAAGTACTTCTCTTTGGAAGGTAGCAAGGGAATTGCACAAACCAAAAGGTAAGACAAAATATGCATAGGTTCCCTAGGGGTAGGTAAATGTGGTCTTATCTTGATCCTCTAGTGCAATCTTGATCTGGTTATAACCACTGAAACCATCAAGAAATGAAAAATATTTCTTTCCTACCAAAAAATCAAGAACTTGGTCAATAAATGGTAGTGGAAAGTGATCTTTCCTTGTGGAAAAATTTAATTCCTTGTAATCAACACAGATTCTCCATTTCCCACCTTTCTTGGGAACTATTACCAATGGTGAAACCCATTCACTGTCTGAAATAGGGTATATGAACCCTGTGTCTAAAAGCTTTTGCAGTTCAACTTTCACTATATCTCTTAGAGATGGATTCATGTGTCTTTGTGGTTGTCTCATAGGTTTGTAGCCATCATTAATGTAAATCATGTGCATGCATAGATCATGATCAATGCCCCTCATATCATGGTAATCCCATGCATATGCGGTTGAGTATGCCTATAGCACTGGTTGCAAAGAATTTTGTTGTTCCTCAATCAAGGAATTATTAATATTTAATGTCCTCCCTGGCATAATTTCTAACTCATTTGATTACTCTTGAACTGATGAGAGATCAAGGCTTGGTATAATGGGTAAAAATTATTGAGGGAGTAATGAATGAAATAACTATGATATCTCTTATGTAGAATCAGCAGGTACAATACTTTGCAAGGGGTCTTGCAGGCATATGAGACAATCTTGTTGCCACGGGCTCTTGCCACAATCATTTTAGATTATGTAAGCAATGAGCTCATCTTCATCCTAGTCATCCAATAAGGGGTTGCACTCTATAGTCATCAGTGTTTAAAGAGAATAGGTATCCTCTTCCTCTTCAGCCAAATTAGACCAAATAGTATGTTCAAGGTATGCATATGGTTGGGCAGGTGGATAAAGAACCAAGTTCTTTGTGATTGTCCCATTGGATATTATCATTTTACCAGATCTACATCCTTTGTTGCCAACCAAGGCCTACCTAGGATGAGTGGGTAACCCGCAAGATTAACTTTGGGTTGCAATACTATAAATTTTGCAGGGTACTCCCAAGAATCCAATGCAATAACTAGGTCTTCAATAACTCCCTTAGGCTTAACCGTAGACCTATTAGCTAATTTCAAGACAGTTTGTGTGGGTCTGAGGTTAATCAACTAAAGAAACTAAATTGTTTCTTTTTTTGTGACATTGATGAATTCCCCCAAGTCTATCAAAGTGTTCTTAATGAGGGTCCCATTAATATTAACATCCACAACTGGACTACCAGGATCAATATACTTAGGGACTATAATATTTCCCAACATAATATCTAAAAGATTCCCCAAGACATGAACTATTTGTGGATCTTTTCTTTTGCAACCTGGTTTCTTAAGAAAAAGATCCCTTATAGTTTTGGTATAAATAGGGATATCTTTGATAGCTTGGATAAGTGGAATTTTTATGTTAGCATCATTCAATTTCCCTAAAAGGTCTATCTTAGCATGTGTGTGATGATTTTGTAGAGCTAGGCATTTAGGAAAAGATGGATTGGGACTTGAGGTAGTTTGGTGTACTTGATTTTGTTTAGGCTCAAAAGGTGGTTTATCAAAAGCCTCAACTGTAGGTTCCTCATCCTCCATTTCTGTAATTTAGGGGATGAAGGTCCAACAAGTTGTTTTCTAGATCTAAGGTGGACATCACTCACCTCTACCCCATAAGTGGGGTATTGCATAGCTTCGTTAGTATAAGCCTACTTAACATGCTGAGTGTTAGGGTTAGGTGTAGGTTGGGAAGGTATTTCTTACTTGGGTGGTTGGGATGCAGTATTTGATGGTGGCATTAGTGCTTGTTGTTGTTATGGAGGAGGGAGCATGGGTTGCTGATAGTTCATCTTTTGCTACTGCCATTGTTGGGCCTTTCTACCACTGAGGCTGCCATTGATTCTACTGGTTTGGACATTGTGGATTTTAATTGGAACCTTAAAAGTTCTATTGTGGCCAAGTATTTTACTTTTGGTTCCAATTAGGTTGAGGATTTGGCCATTGGGGATTTTTCCACTAGTTCTGATTCACTTGCCAGGGCTGAGAGTTCCAAGTAGAAAATTTTTGGTTTCCAATAGGAAAAGATGAATTAAAGCTAAGGGGGTCTTGGGGCATACATTTTCTCTATTTCCATGGCCTCCTTTGTGCTATATAAAAGAGCTTCCCATCATCTTCTTCAATGGGTTGGAAGCTTCTTAAATTTTTCATACTGGATGTTGGCCACTCTTTTAAATTTACAATTTTCTTTTCTTTGCCTATAGCTTGGACAATACTCAGTAAGCATAGCCTTTGCTTCCTCCTATTTCTTCTTGATGTGAAGAGTATCCAATTGTGTTGCCAAATGACCGATTATATCTTATTTCATGTTGGATAACAGACTGCTCAACTCAACTTTTGAAACTCTAGTAGATGTCTTACCAAGAACTGATGTCCTACTATCTCTTGGTCGTCTTGTAAAGGTATTGGAATAATTTTTATAGACCTTACAAATTTCTGCAAATGATTGCTGAGAAATATCTCCCTGGACAATGAGATTCAAGGCATCCATACAATCTTCATTAACCCCTCTCAAAAAAGACTAGCTTGAGAGACTCTTCTGACAACTTGTTATGGGGGTTTTTCTTGAGAGAAAACTAAAATATTTCAACATAATCCTCTAAAGGATCATCATCCTTTTGTTTCATTCAGAATATGTCATCCTTCCTCCTATCAGGTCCTCTACAATAGTCGTGATACTTCTAAAAAAATAGTGTCTTCATAGTGTCCCAATCAAGAACAACATCACTACTAATCCCATGAACCATCTCAAAGCTACATCTTTGAGGGTGGCAGGAATTTTTTTTAGCCTATGTGCATCAAAAATATAATCATAACTTCTGCACAAGACATCAAATTCAAAGAGAAATGTCTATACATCTTCATTTATTAACAAATAGAAAATTGTAAGGCCGAAGGAGGAATGTTCTTCAACACTATGGCCCTTTCTTGATTGGTAATAGGAAACCCAAAATTTGGTTAGGCGTCATCATCATCTGCATCACCCATGGTGCGGTATGTTCCTTCTGTATGTACACTAGAAGTTGGTGAAAAGGAAATTTCTTCTTTAGTCGTACCTTTTCTCTTAGTACTAGGTTCACCAATTTCTGTAATAGCTTCCTGGCATGTAGAGGGAAAGAACCTATCCAAGGGGTCTCTTTGCCTCCACATACATAAAATGTGACTTTAAATTCACTAGGCCCGCACAATGTTAGTAGCTTGGTGTTGAAAAAGTGGTATCTAACAGTCTTAATGCTTAAAATAAAATTTTAACTAAAAAAACTTGTAAAAAGAGGCCTATGAAGATAGCACCATCCCCGACAATGGCACCAGAAATGTAGAGTCTAACTAATGTGTTTGTAAACTAGGTAAAATCTACTCAATTTAGAGGGTTAATTGGCTAAATAGTCCACTTCACATTGTTTAGACTACATTAAATCATCAACAAAGGTGAGTAAGCTTATGATGGTACTGTACTATATGTGCCTTCACAGACTCATGTTCACCTAAATTATCCTATACAAACTTATTCAAACTATTCTACTTTGTCAGAATTCTACAAAATTACAAAAATAGAAAAATTAGTTACAGAACCTAGTCGCTATAGGTACCTGCAGCATAGGCTATAGGTGACTACTAATAACAAATGAATTCATAATTAACTAAAATTATTTAGAATAACAAAGCAATCAAATATAACCTTCGGAGTGCTAAGATTCACTATTTAGATGAATATTCATGAACAACAACTAATGCAATCAAACATGAGTACTATTCTATTTTACTTGCAAAGTATTTATGAAACAATGAGGACTTTATTAACAAAAATGCATAAATGAGTAAGTAAATGAAGTGAAAGGCAGTACCTCGAATGGCCAGCTCAAGGGACTGTCTCACTTAACTAAGAACCAAATCTAAATTAGAATCTTATGCATCTGTGTAACACACAACTCCATTCATTGCATATCGCCACGTATCCAAAACAAAATCCTTCTTTAGATTGTATTCAATAATCGCATTTTAACATGTTTTTAGATAACTTAAAATTAAAAAATGAGTAACTGCTTGATAACTTGTAACAACCAACTAACTTAGCTATGAACTCATCCCTTGAATTTATACAAAAATGGGGAGAGACTTATTCAAGCTACTAACCAACTGTAACCATTAATTCCAATCCTAGATATGAGGATATGAAATTAATATTTATTTATTCATTATAACTGAAAAGGAAGAAAAGACTTATTCAACAAAGAACTTAAATGAAACAACTTGCATGTGAAACACATAGGCAAATGTTTAGAGTTCCAGAAAAAGTATCCTCCTCCAATATTTATTCCTCCATGATGGTTCACATCCAGCTCCATAGCTCCCTGCTCTTTAGGTGGTTTGAACTTCAATGGTCCCCTATTTCACTACTTCGGTTCTTGCTACAAATACTCTATTCTTGTTACCTCGAGTTGGGCTGTAGAAAGATTAATCCATACAACATACATATACAACTAACCTCCATAATTAAATCACATAATTCTATTCATATGCATACATTCTCATATTTAAATCATGTAATTGCTACAAATGTTATCACCATATCTCATATCCACAAACTTTGTTCAAGGTTGCAAAGTATGTATGAAAGGATATCGTAATATGGAAGTATTTTTCTAAAAGGTACTTTAGAAACATGTAAAAAGTATCTTGAAAGTATATGAAAAGAAATAAAAAGATACTAATAACCAACCCCATCAGTGATAATGGACATTGTTTTATGTCTCAGATTAGTGATAGTTGGTTATGGTACCGGAGGATGTGTCGCATAAATTTTGATAATCTAGCAAGAATCAGTTCAATTCATGTAGTGAGAGACCTACCTAGAATCACAAATCCTATCAATGTTATTTGTGAGAGTTGTCAATTTGGAAAATAAACAAGGATTAGCTTCAAAGGAAAGGAACAATTTGCTACCAGACTACTGGAATTAGTACATACAGATCTTTGTGGTCCTATAAGGGTGAGAATTCTACAAGGTGATAGGTATTTTATGCTTTTGATTGATGATTATTCTAGAATGGCATGGGTTACTTTTCCTAGAGAAAAATCTATTGCACTAGATAAACTCAAGGCATTTAAAGCTATAGTTGAAAATGAAATGGATCTAAAAATCAAATGTTTGAGGTCTGAAAGAGGTGGTGAATTCACCCCTAATGAGTTTAACATGTTTTGTGAAGTTCATGGAATAAAGAGGCATTTGTCTTCCCCTAGAACTCCTCAGCAGAATGGAGTGGTTGAGAGGAAAAATCGAATGATTCAAGAAGCTGCTAGGACTATGCTGAAAGAGGAAAATCTATCAAAACTCTACTGGAGAGAAGCTATTCATACTATTGTTTACATACTTAATAGAGTTCAAGCTAAAGCTAATCGCACAAAGACTCCCTATGAGTTATAGTATGGAAGGATTCCTACTGTCAAGTACTTTAGAGTATTTGGAAGCAAATGTTATATCAAAGAGAAGAAGAAAAATTCAAAAAATTTGATGCAAGGTTTGATGAAGTTATCTTCCTTGGATATTCTAATAGAAGCAAAGCTTACAAATGTTACAACAAAAGGTTGAGAAAGATTGTTGAAAGTACAAATGTTAAGGCTAATAAAAACTTATAGAATTCAATTGTAGTGGATGTATATGTGTTAGATGAACCTAATTCTAGAGAAGATGAAGAAAAAGTTGATGAAAAAGAAGTGCAGAATGAAGAGAAAGAAGCTCCAAAGAAGACCCCTAAATCCCCTAAGTATGTGCAAAAGAATTATTTCAAAGAATAAATCATTGGAGATAAGAGGAAAGGAGTATTGACAAGAAGCAAAGCTACTAAAGTTGAGGAAAATTTATGTTTAATTTCTAAAGTTGAACCTAAAACAGTAAGTAAGGCATGTAAAGATGAACATTGGATGAAGGCAATTGTAGAAGAACTCGTGCAGATTGAGAAAAATTAGACTTGGGAATTGGTTCCTAGACAGGAAAACAATAACACATTGGAACTAAGTGGGTATTCATAAACAAGTTGAATGAGAATGGAGAAGTGGCAAGAAATAAAGCAAGGATTGTGTGTAAGGGTTACTCACAAGTGGAAGGAATAGAATTAAATAAGACATTTTCTCCTGTGGCTAGGATGGAAGCTATCAGGATATTTTTGGCATTTGCAGCACATAAGGACTTTAAAGTTTGTTAGATGGATGTGAAGTCTACTTTTCTGAATGGTGAATTGGAAGAAGAAGTTTACATGGAATAACTAGAAGGATTTTAGTTGTCAGATCAACCAAATAGTCTACTTTTCTGAATGGTGAATTGGAAGAAGAAGTTTACATGGAATAACTAGAAGGATTTTAGTTGTCAGATCAACCAAATATGGTATGTGGATTAAAGAAGGCACTATATGGATTGAAGCAAGCCCTAAGATTTTGGTATGCAAGGTTGGACAAATATTTGTTACAACAAGGATTCAGTAAAGACACCAGAAATAGAAATCTTTACTTCAAAATTGAGGAAGACAAGATCTTGATAGTAGTTGTGTATGTGGATGATATTATCTTTGGAGGAAATGAAGCTATGTAAGATTTTTTTTGAAGAGATCTAGAAAGAGTTTGAAATGTCAATGTTTGGGGAGACAAATTTCTTCCTTGGGCTACAAATTAATCAAACATATAAAGGGATTTTCATTTCACAATCTAAGTATGTCAAAGAGATGTTGAAATTTAGAATGGCTGACTCCAAACCGGTATGCACTCCTATGGTGACTAGTTGTAAATTGTTAAAAGATGATGATTCACCTAAGGCTGATTAAAGAAAATGTGTAAGTGCAAGAAGTTGAGTCCATGAAACATGGAAGTTTTTTCCTTAGCCAAAAAAATGAAATCGGCATTGCAAAAATGGGATCCCGCTTTTTAAGAAATGGGATCCCGTTTAGCTTCGAGATCCCATTTTTTTTAAAAAGAGATCTCACTTTTTAAAAAATCGGGATCCCGTTTTTAAAATTAACCAAAAATGGAAAGTTTTCAAAATAGGATCGATTTGAAAATTTTCCATTTTTAGAATTTTCAAAACGGGATCCGTTTTAAAGCCAAAAAGGAAATTTCCTATTTTTGGCAATTTTGAAAACAGGATCTTGTTTTAAATAATGGGACCCTGTTTCCAAAAATTTGAATTTGAATTTGCTTTGTGGTCGGGTTTCTACTTTGTATTTTGGTTCGGGAAAAGCATTGGGAATCTAAACCTAGGCCTTCAACCTGGTTTGACCTGCAAGTTGAAGATCCTAACAATTTCAAAGAAAAATACCGAGTTTGGACATATGGCTGATGACTTTTTTTGCAGAATTTTTTATCGAAATTAAAACCCATTGTAGATGAGACAATGCAGATTCCAAATATATAAATTTTTTTACAATTGGATTATTTTTTCTATTTTTCAATTAATTTCTGATGAAACTAGTCCATAAACTTTAAATATCAGGGTTTTTTAATATTTTAATATCTTTTGGTCAACATAACATTTTGACAAACAGATTGCACGAAAACAAACTTCAAACAATTCTTTTCAATTTAAAAAAAAATCAAAACATGATAAGTTAAGGTCATCTTATGCATGTCATACACGACGATTTTTCAAAATGACAAATATGCCTAATAAAAAATTAACAAACAAAAAAAAATATTCAATAAAAAATTACAAAAAAATATCGAGAACAAGCTTCAGTGAGTCACAAATCTTTTCCCAAAAGGATTTAGAAAAATACGATAATTTAGGTCAAAATATGGATGTTGTACACGTGCATGGTATGGGATAAAAAAGTGACTTTTAAACAGTGGTTTTTAGTGGTTTTTAGAAATGCCTATTGAAACTTAATTTGTACAATCTTGGTATTGAAATAAATTACATATTTGGAAACTAGACTCTGAGTACTACATTTTATAATTAGTGACTTTTTTGAAGATTCCATCTCCAAGTGCTTCAAATTTTAAGGTCAAATGTGTCAAATTCTGAAAATCAGGGAAAACACTTCCACTTTTTGGCCAAAAAGTGGACTCAACTTCTTGCCAACACCCAAATATAGATATTTGATTGGTGGATGTATCTAACTGCTACTAGACTAGATATCATGCATGCAGTTTTTCTTGTGGCTAGATTTCAAGAAGATCCTAAAGAAACACATGTTGCAGCAGTGAAAAGGATATTTAGATACTTAAAAGGTACTCCAGATTATGGCTTGTGGTATCCTAAATACTGATTTCACATTAAATGCTTATACATATGTAGATTGGGCTAGTTGTGTTGATGATGGGAAAATTACGAGTGGTGATGCATTATTTCTTGGTTGTAGATTGGCGTAAAGTTGAGTAAGAAGCAAGATTCAGTTTCCTTATCCACTATAGAGGCTGGGTATATTGCAACAACATCCTATTGTACACAATTTTTGTGGATGAGACAGTCATTGAAGGATATTAGAATAGTATATGATGAGCCTATATCTATCTTTTGTGATAATACAAGTGAAATTAACATTTCAAAGAATCTAATGATGCATTTAAGGACAAAGCATATATCAATTAGGTATCATTTTTTGAGAGAGAAGGTTATGGAGAATGAGGTGAAGCTTGAGTATGTTCCTACAAAGGATCAAATTCCTAACATATTTACTAAGGCTCTTCCTAAGGATACTTTTGGGTATCTTTAAGAAAATTTGGGGGTTATTGCCCCTCGCTTGAACTAGATGCATACGGAGATACATCAGTCCAATGGATCTATGGATCTATCTCCTTTCTAGACTAATGTTGGTGGCTACCTCTTAGGGAGAGTAGGTAGTGTCATGTGTTTTCATTGTTGCAAAGTTGTTGAGTTAATTGGATGTACTCCTAAGGGGGAGTATTTAGAGCAGGTATCATGTTTCTATGTCAAAGGGGGAAAATAATGCAAAACATTTTATCCTTTGCCATTGATGTCAAAAGGGGAGAGAAAGTATCATGTGAAAAGTTCAAGGTATCAAGGGGAGAAAGTTGTGCATGTTGTCTAATCATTTAGGGGGAGAAAAGAAAGTGTGTTCAGAACTATTATGTTGTCTTTGATGGTTTTTCACATCTTGTGTTTCCATCAATGACAAAGGGGGATATTGTTGCAAGTATGAAGGTGTTGTCATTGATTTCATCAAGAATTATATTGATTTGTGTTGTTATTGATGTCAACTATGTGTTAAGGAAGTTGTTGCATGACGAAGATGTCAAGGATATTGAGAAAATTGTGAAAAAGAGGAAAATAGGTTGTTGCAGGTTTAACATCATGCACTAAGGATAGCAACATTACTTGACATGTTCTTACATCAACTATAGTAAGCAATGAGACTAAAAAATATCATTTGATTACCAAAACAAGTAGGTCACTAAAAATAAGTAGAACACTATGAAATACCATTGGGAGACGTGAAACAATTGAGGATCCTAATAGTAATTATCTATGGCCATTTTCAAGTAGATTTTCATACAAATACAAGGCTATTGTTGATGCATTAAGAGTGTTAATTGAATTCTTTTGGATAGATAACACACAAGTTTCACCCAATTAAAGAGATGTTAAAAGGAGAATAGGATCTCAAAATCATGAACTACATCCTAAACACTTTTTGGATATGACTCAAACTCAATTTTATGAAAAGTTTATTCAAAGTTATCCTCAAGTGAGAATTAGTCAAAGGTTTTTTTGAAATGGTAAAACCTTTTTATGTTAAGATAAATAATGCACAAACTACATGTTGTTGTAGGATGGATATTAAATTTTCCATGCATTATGATACTTATCATCATATATGTGTTACTTTGCATACTAACGATGTTTTCAAGAATGTGGTATACAAGTCCCTCCTAAATCATCAAGAGATTTTATTTCAAGTGTACTATGTAGAAGAGATGATGTCCAAATTTTTTATAAGAAGTCATGTTTGAAAGGATCATGTATTACTTGTGGTGGTTTGCAACTTTTGCAAAAATGTCTATATTTAGAGAGCACACATGAAATTGGAAAAAAGTAGTTTGTTTTTTGAAAATACAAGACAATGACATATGGGGTTAAAGATGGAAAAGAGTTGAAGATATGTGAGTTAGTGAATACATATATTTTTATAGTAGAATTTATGAAGATTTTTCTAGAGAAAATAGTTTATGAGTACGAAATGCATACACATAGAGCTTGATGGTTGGATGAGAAATGCACAAGTTATGTTAGGATACATTTCCTCTTGGTAACATTGTTTCTATTGTATATTTTGCTAAGAATTATACATTGCAACCACAAAATTAAGTGCAATCCTGGTGCAACTATATTCAGGTTACTATTTTTGTACACATAGAATTCATGCATGTACATGATAACACAGAGATAGACTGAAAGATATTAAGAGAGTGTCACTCCTACATCAGTGGCAATCATACTCTTTCCACATATTTTATTTAAGGCTTCTTTCAAATTTTCTATGATAATTTAAGGGAAAGAAATATGAGATACAATCAACACATCATATGGTCAAATAATTGCACATCACAATTCAAGAATTCAAGGATGTTCTATTGGTTGACTATGATGCATGTGACTATAGAAACCTAAATTTGGACACTTATATTTGTCCAAATTTTCCCTCTTCGTCTAAATACCCTCTCATCTGAATTAATTAAGTAATATTGTTATTATTTAATTAATACCCTTAAATCATCTAAACCCCAAAGGTATTTAGTTAATAATTAAATACCTTACCCCTTTCATCAAATGAATTAAATAAATATGACATTTATTTAATTCCTCACGTCACATCCCTTCCTTAATCTTAATCAACCTCCTAATTCCATCATTAGGAATGTGCATATGCCTAATCCTTGATTAGGATGTGTCTTATCCTCCAACTTTTGCAAGTTGGCCCCTAAGCTCTCTTACCTACCTAACCCTCCTCTAATCCTTCATTAACTAGCCTAATCAACCTCCCAAGGAATTTTTAATTCCTTTTATCCTTCCAAGGAATATTAAATTCTTTTTTCTCCTCCCCATGCGATCTTTGACTTGTTACATCAAGTCACATGTGGACTCTTCCCCATAGAATCTTTGGCTTGTCACATCAAGTCACATGTGGACAAGTGCTTCCCTTTTTGGAACCTTGTCTTGTCCATGGGATTCTTCCAAGCATGTGAATTTTTAATTCACATTTATTTTCCCAACTACTTTCTCATTCCCCATGGATATTTTTGAGGAATTCTAAAATTCCTCAAATGTCACTTTCATTCCCACTTGGAGACAAGAACTTGCCTTTTAAGGAAATCCTCTCATCTCCCAATGTACTTTCAAGGTACATGTCCTTCTTCCACCTCACTTACACCTCATCACATCCTTGGCCACTTCACCTTCCACATGTCAAGATGTGAGGGCTTGTGGGTCCTCAACTCACCATAGCCCTACATTTTGGCCATGGCGGCTCAATCTCAACCACTGAATTCTCTAGATAATTCAAATTCTTCTATAAATCCCCCCTCTTTTCTCTCATTTAAGGAATTTTACATTTTGATACCAAACTCTTTCCATTTTTCCATTTGAACCATACTTAGCCAACTTGCATATTTTTCCTTCATCATAGCACTTGAATCCACCATTATCATACTTTCAAGCTCATCTTGCATCTTTAATCTTGTTTTCCATCCAAGGAGCATACACAACCTCGGAGATCGAAGGGCCAACCAAGGAGCAACTTGACAAGGTATAATTGTTTCATTCTATCTTATTTGTTCAAGTTCAATGTTTTTCTCAATCTTGAGGTGTTAGGTGTTCTTCATTGTTTCTTGCATTTTTGTTTTTGCTGCACGTTTTTAAACAAGGATTTTCACCTAGTCACAGTGACAACTAGTGTTCAACATTTTTGGAATTTCAGTAAGGCTAGACATGGAAAGGGTAAACATGATGGTTCCAAAGCATGTTTAAAAGGATCCCTTACCAAAGAGGAGTTGAAGTACCAAGGTGGTGCTAAGTTGAATGATCTAGCAACAATTGTACAATGGTGTAACTCCATAATGGGACTAGGTAATCAAGGTAAGTCTATGGTTTCTAGATATTTTTGGTTGGTAAATGAATCTAATATTGAAAAATACCAATATTGTTGTACAGTTACAATATCGAGTGAGTTTCACTCGTTTAGAAGTTCAAATTCAAGTTCACTACTTAATTATACACAAGAGATTGCATGCTTTTGTCCTTCATGTATGGATTTTTTATGGGAAGATTGTGAGTCAAAAGAGTGGGTTGATGAATGGTCTTGTATACCTTTTGATCCCATTGACACTTATCAAGTTCCACAAGCACTACAATTGAACCAAATGGAAGTATCAGTGGACTTTGACCATGTATCTAACCTAGTGCAACCAAGTATTGTGATTTATTAATTATTTGAAATCAAAATTTTAATTCATTTTATTACATTTTACATGGTTTTTGGAATTGATTTATTCACTTAATGAAATGTAGGTCATGTGTATCCAATTATTGTTGATGAGAATAATGAAGAAGGGATTATTTTTTCTGTTGTTGTATAGAGGGGATAAAAAAATTGACTACCACAATCACTGATGGAGAGGGTATTGAGTATCCAATAGGATCTTTTGTTGTCACATGAACATGCCTTAGAAGGTACCCTATTCTGAAATTAGATGTTTGGTTTTTCAAGGACTTTGACACATAGGCATATTCTTCATTACTCTAACCTTGTTGTTGCAATGAATATTCAATTGATTAAATATCATGGTAGGCCACTTAATAAGAATTTATGAAAATTTTGTGAAGTTGACCACGAGGTAATACTTGACACTATAAGGGTAAGAGTTGATCCACAAGATTCAATAGATTAAATTTGGGCCAATTGTAGGTATTATATGTGTTGGAGCATTGGATCAAATTGATTCTATAGATGAGTAGACTAATTTTGAAAATTTTATATATATCATTGGTTGATTGGCATATCATCTATTCATTGTACCAATGTATGAAATGAATTTTTTTTGTAAATATAATCAGTTGATTTGTATCTATGTACATAGCTAAAAAATTTATATATGAACGACCAACATTCTATGAAATGTTGGAAACATGATCTTTTTGTAAATATTTTCAGTTGATTTGTATCTATGTACAGCTAAAATTTTGTATATATATATAAACGATGAGCATTCTACCATGATTGTACCAATTGATTGTAAATGTGAGTTTTATACATTTTGCTTGTTGGTATGTATATATGTATAGTTGATATCTTTCATTGAACATTTTGAAAACTTTTATACATTTTATTAAGTACTCACACATGTAAAATACAATGTTTCACTTTTTTGAATATGAATGTTTTTCATAGATTGAAGACAAAAAAAATAAATCAAACCTTTAATAATGTCTTAAACTATTGAAAATTGGACAACATGGATCTTAAGAGAAAATACTTGCACAATGTAAAATTGAACAATGCTTAACATAGACGTGCCCACCCGAACATGTTGGAACTAATGGTTTGGCCCCATGAAAAACACAATAAAAGTTAAGATACCTTGCAAATTTTCATTGAATGCATTTGACAGTTTTAGGGTATCAAGAAAAACTTTTGCCATTTCCAAATGGATTGGAGATATGAAAAAATGAGAGAGTATTGTAGAGAGACCCTACACCTCCATGTACCTTCATACATAACGTTTGCAAGTGCCATAGATTCTAAGATACAACTCGCCAATTTTTTTCACTTTTTGGTGTTTAGGGATCTTAAGAGAAAGCGTTGGTACGATGTAGCCTGGAATGATCCAACATGTTGGGGTGTGAAATAGGACCTTTCCTAGCATTAATCCACCCACTTGGATGTATTGGAACTATCTATTTGGCCGCACAATTGATGGAACACATGTTACTCTACCTTGCAACTTTTTATTGAATGCATTTGACAGTTTTGGGGCAGAAAGAAAAACTTTCACCATGACCAAATGCATTGGGGATAGGAAAAAATGAGAGAGGTTATTGTAGAGGGACCCTACACATCCATGTACATTTAGACAAAAAAATTAAGTGCCAAGGTTTCTAAGAAACAACTTGTCAAAGTTCATCACTTTTGGCATTTAAGGATCTTAAGAGCAAGCATTGGTACGATGTACCCTGGAGTGATTTGGCAAGCTAGGGTGCAAAATAGGACCTTTCCTAGCATTGACCCACCCTGTACACACTAAAAATTGTCCTTCGCCTATGAACCCACATTCTCATATCAATTCCTCCTTCTACTTGCATAATTAAATAATTTTAATTATTTAATTATCTTTTAAGGTCATATTCCTCTATTAATTAAATAATTCTTAATTATTTAATTAATTCATTTTTTCCCTTTATTCTTCCCTTAATTAATTAATTAAATTTTGTTTATTTAATTACATCACTAATTAGCCCCTTCCTCTCTATAATTAAATAAATGCTTATTTATTTAATTATTGTCATATTTCTACTATAATTAAATAATTATATTAATATTTAATTATTCATTATCCTCTTCTCCTATAATTAAATAAATTTTATTTATTTAATTATTTACTAATCTGTCCTTTTCCTCCACTTTTGAATTAAATTATTATTTAATTTTAAAGTCAACATGTCACATATCTTCTATAATTAAATAATGCTTTTATCATTTAATTATTCACCTTCCCTCTCTCCAACAAACTTTTTTTCTCTGCCAACCTCATTATCCATGTCAATCTTATCTCTTCACATGTCTCATTTGATTTCCACCCTTGATTGAATTATCTTATAATCCAGTCTCAACCATTCATCCTTATCATGTCCCCAATTTATCCCTAACCCTATTTAATATTACAACTTTCAATCTTAGCCATTGATTGTCATGTCATATTGGCTTTTAATCCTATCCCTTCATTCCAAATTTGGTTTTCTATAAAAGAGGCCTATCATTGTTATTTGAACATCTTATGAACATATTTTATGCTAATGTCATGTTGCTAGAATCATGAGCAACCACATTCAAATCTTCAACAACTCAACATACTACATTCAATCTTTTGAGGTTTGCCTTGCACTTGGTTTGATTTAAATTATGTTTTATGCATATTTCTATTTCTATCCATTTAGCTTGCATACATTTTGGTGAACCCGACGTGAACCCCCTAACTGATTTTGGGCTCAAGATTTTGACAAATTTTGAGGAATTTTGGAGTTGGATTATTTTTGTTGTAGGTTTTGTTAGCTTTTTGTTGCAAGTTTTGCATCATTCTTGGACAAAACCCTAGTTTTCAAATATTTGACCATATCTCTCAAACGGCTACAGATTTTTTAACAAAATGTTAATTGCAGGTTGGGGACAGTATCAAGAGATTTCATTCCAAAAATCAGATTTTTTGGATCTGTTTTTAATTATTTATTATTTATTAATTATTTTTCATGAAAAATTAATTTTGAGAGCAAATTAGAATTTTTTTTGGATTTGTTTATGTTTCTGGAAAGCTCTCCTAATTCTAATAGGGTTATGTGCTTTATGTTTTTAATTTGGATGAAAAATAATTAGACAAAAATTAAATCTTTGAAAATTAGGGTTTTAGAAAGATTTGCTTATATCTCACAAATGGTTGCAAATCTTTTCACAAAAAAATTTCTACAGATTAGGGATGATGTCAGGAGAGTTCAATAAAAAATTAGAATTTTTGGACTTGTTTTAATTTTTTTATGATTTTTCATGAAAAAATAATTTTGGGTATGCATTAGCAAACTTTTTGGCTTTCTTTATATTTTTGGAAAGCTCTTAAAATTTTAGTAAGGGTTTATTCTTTGTGTTTTTATTTTTTATGCAAAAAACATTTCCAAAAATCAAATTTATCTTGACTAGCTAACCTTCTAATATTAGTGATCAATTATCTTTTTAGGGTTTTGGTTTTGTTGTTGGCTTTGTTAATGTATAGAAAAATAAAATACTCAAAGTAAAACTAGATCAAGTGGACAAAAATTTGGAGCTAAAGAAAATCTAGATGCACACTTTTCAACTCATATCTTTAGCTTAACCTTGTTTACCACATCACATTTCAATTTGGGCTTAAAAAGAACAAGTGTCTTCTCATAATAAAATTTAAATTTGGGCATAAAAAGAACAAGTGCTTGCATTTCTTGGTGATATTGTTTGTGCTTGGAGGTGTGTATGCTCTTCCCTTGCATTTCCATATGATCTTGGGAATCAAAAGCACTCTTTAACACTCTCATTTTTACATCACACATTTCAATTTCTAAGGTTAATGAACATTGCTTGTGTGATCAAATACATGTGTATGCTCTCTCCTCACATTATCATATGATCTTGGAGATCAAAAATTATTTGCATCACTTTTGTGTAACATTTTTAGGGGGCCTACCTAGAGAAGTGATCACTCTAGGGGATGACCTCAACTCTAGTGTTTCGACAGAGTATAAATAGTGGGGGGTGAATCTAAAGGCACACCTCTTGGAAGTAGAATCTTGTAATCTTGGCTAAGCCCCAAAAAACTCTATACCTTTGGGAAGTGAAGGTGGAGTGTGGGTTACCCTCTCCTCCTGCCTATTTGGCATTATTCTCCTTTCAAATTCATAGAATTGGGTCTCACGTACCCACAAGGTATATAGAGGACATCCCTAGATCCTTGTGCATCCTATTTTAAGATCATTGGCCAATCTACCTGCTTGAATAATTGGTAGGATTTTTCTTGCACTTGGAAGTGTCTTCTTATTATAATCATTTGCATTACATATTGCATCAAATCTTATCTTGCGTGTGTGAATGTATATTCAAGATTTAAATCTTAATCAAGCAAGAAAAAACCAAAAAAACCAAAAATCCAAAAACATTAGAAACATTTCAAAAACAAACAAATCTAGGTGTCCTCCAAGTCAAGCTATCCACATAATCTCCACGTCAAATTTTTCATCTTCATTCTCCATCCTAATCATCCTATCCTAGTCATCCAATTTAAATCAATTATCCCATCCTAGTCATTATAACCATCCATCATCTCATCCTAATCACCTCACCCTAACCAATCCTTTCCATCCTAATCATTCATCCTCATCCTAATCATCTCATTCTATCATAATCATCCCTTTTCACCTTAATTCCTTAATCATTTTAATCACCTCCATAATCATTCTAACCTTTCACAATCATTCTAATTATCCCTTCTAATCCTATTAATCCTTTATCTTATCTTAATCATTTATTTCCATCTCAATCATTATGTCCCTCATCATCATAGTTATCTCCTTTCAATAATTCCATATTAATCATCCTCTTCCATCATTATCATCATTCCTCATGGGTGAAGCCACAATAGTGGTTTACAATTCAAGTGAGGAAGGAAAAATCACAAAAAATGACCCCATGGCAAAAAACTTGATTTTAGGGGTTTGTACGAACCTATTGGTTCGATTGAACCCTTTTAATTCTTTCCCGCCCAAAAACCAAAAAAAATCTCTTATGAAAGGGTCGTTTGCTCGAATCCCCCTTATCCCTCATCCCCCCTTGAGACACAAAAAAAATCTAATTTTTTGCAATTTGAAGCTCAGGTTGAAGACGAAAATGGTGGAGACTTCACAAACCCAACTGGAATAAGGTATTCCTTGGAACAAGCTATCCAATGAATATAATTTTAATATGTCTTGTTTTTATTATGTATTTGTTTTTTTAGTTTTATTAAAAATAGGTTTTTCACCAAAAATCAAGCTCTTTGTTCTGCACATATGGAAAAATAGAAAATTATCAAAAAAAAATGAAAAATATGAGTGCACTAGATATTGAAGTCCTTGATCCAACAAAAAAATAAAATTGAATTCGATACATACAAAAAAAGTTACATGTTATACAGTCGTGCTATGTCTGAATTGTAATTAGCTTGACTTTGAAACCTGATTAAAGAAAAAATATTCAATAAAAAACTATCTAACCAAGTGGAAGCACTAGATATCAGAGTTACGAATCTAAATTCTAAAGAATTAGAATTTTATCCTTCATGGAAAAAAAGTTATGCGTTGTTTTCTAAAAAAACTAGTTTTCAAGGGAGATGGAAAAAGAAGTGCAAACTGATTCCAATTTTTTTTTTAAATATATATTTAGAATCTACAGAAAAAATGTCTCAAAACTCTAGTTTTCATCATCTTCAAATTCCTCACGATTTAGCCGCTATAGATGTCTAAAAGTGAATATTTAGTTAAACAAAATTATTTTAGTGTCCAGTTTGGCCAAAAATTGTAAACCACTATTGTGGGATCGCCCTCATCCTAATTATCCTCCTAATAATTCTAATCATCTGTTTTCATCCTAATCACCCCCTTCATCCAAATCACATTTCATCCTAATAATCTCCCTCTTCATCTTAATCATTTCATCCTAATATCCCTAATCTTTCTAATTATCCATATTATCCTAATCATACCCAATAATGTAATTCAAATCATCCCAAGTATCTCAATCATCCATATCAATTATTAATCCATCACTTAAGACCCTAAGCTTAATTAATTTGTTTGATAGAGGTCCTAATCATTATCATAACTACCCTCCATAATCCATTTAAAAATATTTCTTTCCTAATCCATTATCATCCTAAACACCCACCATCCAAGCCACCATTGAAACTTATACCCGAGTCATCTCACCCTCCATGTCATCCTTTTCATCCATTGAAAAGGGAAACCAAAATGTCCTCCATGTTCAACCAACACCCATCCCTAACCATATCTTATGCACTTCACATCCTAGTCAACCCATCGTCAAGCCAAAAATCACCATAAAAGGACCACCAAAAATCACCATAAAAGGACCACAAAAAATCACCATCAAAGGACCACAAAAATTACCATCAAAGGACCACCAAAAGTCACCCTCAAAGGATTACAAGAACCCATGCAAAATCCTACTTCACAAGATGCTAGTCCTAGCCTTCTAGTTCCACCCACTTCCACCTCATCCATCTCATCCGCATCATCCATTTCATATTTTTTCCACCTTTATAGTACCTACACAAACTCAATGATGTTACTCACTTGACCTTGTTGATCCAAAGAATGACATCATAGATCCCAATTTATGTCAAGATCAAGGTAATCCTTCTTTTGATCCCATTCCATCTCATGATCCTATCCTTAATTCCATCCAAGAAATCCTTCTAGATAACCATGGCATCCAAGATAAACCTATCTTTGATCAAGATCATACCATTGATCAAGAAATCCAAAATGATCCCCTTTCATATCAAGATAAATCCATCCCTTCCATACCACCTCATGATCCAAGTCTCTCAATTCCATTCCATAATCCTAGTCCATCAAATCTATTTCATGATCCTATACCATCTCATAATCTTACCATATCCAACCCATTTGATGATCTTAGCATATCTACCTCATATCATGATCCTATCATACTACCTCCATGGTATGACCCTAGTCCATCACAAGAACAAAGCTTCCCATCCATTACCCCTTGCAACGACCCCCTTCCT
Organism: Sequoia sempervirens; assembly: GCA_007258455.2. Lineage (NCBI taxonomy): Eukaryota > Viridiplantae > Streptophyta > Pinopsida > Cupressales > Cupressaceae > Sequoia > Sequoia sempervirens. The sequence goes on from VDFB02038476.1 coordinate 228,578, forward strand.
CTAATTCAAGATTAAACCATCCCTTCATCTCATAACCAAGATAAAACTATACCATCCACCCCATCCCATGATCTACCTTAAGTCAAGATCAAAGAACCCCTTCACCAGTCATGTCATGATCCTAATCCTCCACAAGATCCCATCACTCCTATCCAAGCTACTCATGAACCCAACACTTATCAATTGGGTTCCTCCACTTCATTCAAGTTGGTCTCCTCCAAGAACCTATCATTCCCTCCATGCCATACCCTCCTCAAAATGGACTTGCATCTTGTTTTCAAAACAAGAAGTATCCCATTGGTAAAAGGATTTGTCAAAAAATGCATTATCAAGGAAAAGGGTTAGGGCTACATGAGCAAGGCATATTAGAACCCATCCAAATCCAAGAAAATCCTAATTATCATGGCCTTGGCTATAAGTCTCTAGACATTGGTATTCCTTCCATCCACCCCAAATCCAAAATCCTACCATCTAAATCCAAATGTCCACATTCCCCATCCTAAAAATCTATCTTGGGCCCTTATGTCCCAAAACCCAGTCCTTCATCCCTTCCATCCATTTTGGGTCCCTATGTCCCAAAACAAAGTCCTTTAGCTGCTCCATCCATCTTAATTCCTTACATTCTACCACCTAACTTTCCTACCCTAAACTTCCATTATCCTCTTTATCCATCACCTCATATCCTTAATCAAGATCAACAGAGGCACACACCCTTGAACCTTTTCCAACATACCTACACTAACCCATCCATAATACATCCATATCATTCCTCTTCATCCACCAATCCCATTGCTCTTGGAAGCAATTTAGATGTCGAGTATCAAATGCATAAAGCCAAAAATCCTCAAAAATCCAAGGATCAACATGTCCCATCAAAAAGACATGCAAAAACAAAGAAAAATATGATCCATAATAAAAATTTTAAATCCTAAAGGCCACAAAGTCATATGAAGAAAAAATCATAGTAAAAAACCATGTGGATTCCAAAAATACTCATAGAATCGATGCATACCACAAAAAAATCAAAATTGGCATCCAAAATTGCTTATCCAAAAGCTTCATCCAATTCTACGTCCTCCACCCCATCTAATAATCCTTCGTCATATCCATCCATTTTGGGTCCTTATATCCCAAAATCCACATCCACTCCTTCATCTAAGTCTCCAAATTCAAAATGCACTTCTCTTTCACAACTCCACCACCCTTCAAGGTGTGTTCCAATGTTGATCTTGCCAACATTTCCATCCACTCACCTACAAGTCTTCTGTCAACCCATCCATTATCCAGCATCCATATTTCATCCTTCCATCCCTCTTATCCAATCCTTCACATAAATACATATCCCTCACCATCCTCCCATCCATTTCATCCCCCTTACCATCATTCTACCAACATCTATGAGCATACCTCCAATTTTCCATGGTCCATTATAGCACATCTTCAAGGGATACCATCCATGGAACTAGATTCTTGAGTCCTCCCTTCATCTCCATACCATAAATCCACCTTCTTCCAAATCCACTTATCCATATCATTATCCATCTCTACCCGTCCTATTCCCAAAAAAACAAAAAAACAAAAAAAAAAGAGAAGAGAAAAAAATGAAAAATAAAAAAAGTAAGAAATCATTCATCCAATAGTGAAAACCACTTCTTGTGGCATTTTGGATAAGTACCATGGTGAAAACTTGGAAAATAGGCATCATGTGTAATCCATTACCCTCTTGCACTCTACACTTTGGGGTAAGTTTCATCCATGCTATCCTACCTATCACACTCCCCCTTTATCCCTCATGTCCTATCCATTATCCTACTTACATTCATCCCCCCTTTCCCTCATTTGATCTTGACAAGGCTAAGGATCTTCATATTCATCATGCATTATATCCTTCCATCCTTTCTATCATATCCATATCATCCATTCCATAGCTCCCATCTTATCCAAAGCCATCCACCCTTCCCATCTTTGATCTTGATGAAGAGCCTAGGGGTCAAATATCCATGCATCCATATCCTATACACTTGATCTTGATCATCCTATCCATATCCTCCAGCATACATCCCTTATCCATCCTCCCATCCTATCCAAGTCACCCTCTCTTTCCACCCTTGATCTTGATAAGGCTAGGGGAAAAATATGCATGCATGATTTGGAAAATGTAAGCCTTACTTCCTCTACCATTCAAGCCTTTATACACTATCCTTTCATATCATACATCACTCATCATCTTCCATCCATGATTGCACTACCTCTAGTGTGGGTCATCCTAGTCCTCTGAAACTAGTCCTTGGAGCTCCATCTTCCTATACTTTATCCACCATCATCTTATCTCCCAAGTCCTCCCTCCTATCCTTGAAATTCCTCCATCCTTCCATCCTTTATCATGTCTTGATCCTCCCTTGTCATTGGATCGCATTCAATCCCCCATCCAATCCTATCTTATCTGATCTATTTATCCTCTATCCTTTCAATCCAACTATTGAGTCTAGTTTATGACTCAATTTTGATAGAATTTTATTGTCTATTTGTTATTGTTGTCATAGACTTTGATACTTGAATGCTGACCTTTTTTAAATATTTCCTCAAAACCATAGACATTGGGCCTAAGCTTATGTTTGTGATCTTTAATGACATTGACATGCTATATAAACTATATGTGTTGATTTTACATGTGGATTAATGAGTGCTACTTTAAGATAGTTATGGATATACAATTGTTGTGCATACTAATATTTTTTTCCAGATATAATTAGCAGCCTACAAAATTGAAGAAGATTCTACCAGCTGGTCATTTTCCATAACGATCAACAAGGTGATCACTTGAAGGTCAATAGAGGGAAGACTCTTGACAGCGGGAGATTCCTCACTCAAATCAAAATTGTAATCACCTTGTAAATGGTCTTAATTTTCTGTTGAGCGAATATAGGTGTTACTATTGTGCTAAATCTATGTTAAGGAAAACATGCATGACCAGATTCAGTGCATGTGTAACTCCCTCTCCACTTTCTATGCTTTCCCTAAAGTGGTGTCCTCCTAATCTGTTGGAGTTGATCACCTTGATAAGTGATTAGTTAGTAGCTTTTCTTCCTATAAATAAGACTCAGATGCTCCTTCAAAAGAGGTTGCTTAATCTGATGATGTACTCACATTCTTAGTTTTTCAAGCAATACAATTATGCTGCTCCATTATACTGTTGTTTTCCAATGAATAAAATAAAGTTATAAGTTTGTGCATCTGAGTTTACATTTTTCTTAAGGAATACTCATCCAAGGGGGCCCACTTGGTGAGAATTCCATCCTTTAGCTTAGTCATTACTTTTTATTCAGTAATTAGCTAAGAATCTGGCACTGACTGTTCCTACAGCCACTAGGATTTCATTATGTGATTGTCCCTATAGTCAAAGTAGATAGAGTAGTCTCCTATTTTTCACTCAGATTTTCATTTATGTCATGCATTTCAACTTAGTATAGTTATTGGTTGTTGTTAAGTGCTTATGTTATTTCTTTCCAAGCAATTTACTTTCAATATTATGTCTTTCTTAGTTGTAGGATGAATATGGCTACTTTGGATCCTTAGTGCACATACTGTGCTTCAAACCATTTCAAGTTCACGTCCCTGGGTTGACAAGTTAAATAAACCTTCATGATGATTGAGATAGTTATTCAGGTTAGATGTCCAATCTTTGAATCACAGCTATAAGGGCTTAGTTATTATATCATTGTAGGAGGCCAACATTTTTGGCGTTGTTGTCAGGGATGGTGTCAAACTAGGGAGCTCTTTGGAGTCATTGATAGCTTTTCTTGTTGTAGTATTTCTGAAAGTTTTTTCTTTGTATACCCCTCATGTAGGAAATTAATGATCCACCATTCTTTTTCCAATTCTTTGGGTGAGTTGGTTGATAGCAAGTTGATACCGTATGCATAAATGAAGGAGAGATGCTCATGGGAGATTCCTTCCTAATAATCCTAATCCATTCCAGCTAATTGAGTATCAGAACCTGCCAAGAGAAGAAGAAGAAAAAGATCCACACCCCTTTGCTGATGCATTTCCTGATCTGACTAGTTCTGAAATTTCCTCTGAAGACCAAAATCAGCTTGAAAATCCCTTTGCTTTGGAACTACACCAGGCAGGTATGGGTGATACAAATAGAAATAAACCTAACCAACCAAATTTTCATTTCCCCATTGCTCATCAAAATGAAGTTGACAACCTTAAAAATATCCCTGCTTCAATCCTTCCTAAGTTCTATGGACTTGTCACAAAACATCCTAATACTTTCTTGTTCGAGTTTGACATACTCTGTAGGAGTTATGACTATGCCATTGATTCCCATAGGCTTAAGCTATTTCCTACCACCCTGAAAGAAGTTTCATTAAGATGGTTCATGAGCCTAGGAAAAATACTATGGAGACTTGGGAAGACATGAAGACAAAGTTCCTTAATAAATACAAGGAGTATTGCAATGGTAGTGACATGAGAGGGGATGACATTTTTAGGATGCAACAAAAGGAAGATGAGAGCCTAGAGGATTACATTGCAAGGTTTTTGTTTTATTTGCAGAAATCTCCACACCATACACTCAATGAAGAATCACAAAAGCTACTTTTCCTAAAGGAATTAATGATAGTTTCATTGATGCCTTGGACCTAATGGGGGGAGGAGATATCTCCCAAGTTATTTGGGAGGATATCAAGGAGATATGTCAGAACTACTCTAGGGAAGCTTCAAAGAAAGGCAGTGCTTACCAATATTTTATAGATAAGTCATTTACCAGTGGAGTTTCAAGAATGGATATTTCTCACTTGTTAGCAGACTTCAAGCAAGACATTATAAACAATCTAGCTACTCAACTGGATACACTTCATTCCAAAAAGAGACAAGAGGAGGTAGAGACAATGTTGGCAGAATAATGCCCTCATTGCAGACAAAAGAAGGATTGTAGATGCAAGATGGTAGCCAATATTGAAAGTAAACAGATTCCACCTGAGTTCAAGCCAATCTAGGTTGAAGAAGATCAAGTCTACTATGTTGCACAAAGGATGTCATGGAATCGAAGACAAGGTATGCCACCAAATCTAGTCTCTTTTGTGGGGCCATATTTTAATTCTTATTCATCTGGTAACCAATGGAAGCCCCCATATCCATCCAATTATGGAGGATATCCTCCACAACCTTGGATTAACCCTCCAAATACATGTCCTAATCACCAAAAATCTCCACCCCGGTGGCAGAAACCTCAAGGGAATTGGCAACAATTCCAAGGAAATTGGTAGCCACCTCCAGGAAATTGGCAGAAAACAATTCAATGGAGGGGAGGACAACAATGGCCAAACCAAACAAATAGATACATGCATCCACCTTCTTAGCCCCATCAACCTGCTATAATGCCTCCTCCTGCTAGCTCAAGTTCAAATGCACCTAAGCCTACTCAGCTGCCAGCTCAACCCACACCCAACCCAAATAAAAAACCACAACAGTAGACAATATACTCCGCTAATCCAAATCAATTCCCTGCATATGATGTGAGTGTAAGTGACATCCACTTGCATTTAGGAACTACTTTTCTAGCTTCTTCCACACCCATTACCACTAAGCTTCCTGTGGAAGAAGAGGAGCCTCTAAATACCCCCATTCAACCAAGTGTACCTAAGAATCCTGAACCATCCCCAATCAAGAAGACTAAACAAGAACCACCATTTCCCCAGAGATTGGAAACCATGAAACAAAAGGAAGAGGAGGACACGAATTTTGAAATTTTAGATCAGTTGGAGCATATATGTGTTCAGATACCTCTATTTTAGGCCATAAAATATGTTCTAATCTATAGCAAGGAAATCAAGGAAGCATGCCTTAAGAATCTAGACGAGAAGAAGAAAGACCCTACTATGGTTCATGTGGTGGGACAACTAGCTGACATCATGCTTGGGAGAGTGACTGTTCCCAAATATAATGATCTAGGGAGCCCTATGGTAGGAGTTGTCATAAATGGGGTCCAAATAAGAAATGCTCTGATTGGTTTGGGAGCAACAATAAATGTAATGACCAAGGATATCCTGCAACAACTAAATGTTGCAAGCATGAGTTCTACTCCTACTATCATGTAGCTTGTTGATAGTTCAACTATTAAACCTGATGGTATATTAGAGGACCTTGTGGTAACTCTAGACTCATGGGAATACCCAACATATTTCATGATTCTTTCTCCTAAAGCCACATTAGGCGGGTACCCCATTATCCTAGGAAGACCATGGTTAGCAACAACATATGCATATATTGGATGTAGGACATGAGACATGACCATTTCTAATGGAAAGAGCACCAAAAATTTTGTTCTCTACACTCCAACCCAGCCATCCCATGACATGGATAATCCTGTATGGCCACATGTTGGTGAAGAGGTCGAGGAAGTTAATTATGTGGCACAACTGATGATGTTAGGAAAAATATCTTTCATGCAGCTTCAAGAGGAAGATGAAGTATTGTCTAACATAATTCAGAATCATTGTGAAATAGAGGAAGTATCATCCTCTCATCCTGTTGATCCAGTAAAGACACTTCTACCTACTCTTCTTGTAGCAGAACTTTCTACAACAACAGGTATGTCTCATACATTGATTCCACATGAACTCAAAGTACCAAGCATTAGTGAGGCAACTATGGTAGAGATAACTATATAAGTGCAAGTGTCCGAAGGAAAATATCTAAATATTAACATCAAATTGAGTGAAGAACAACAATTGTCATTGACAAACTTACTGAGAACCCACCAACATGAATTTTTGTGGGACTATCATGATATGAAGGGATTGGACCCTAAGCTTTGCACTCATAGGATTTACATCAGAGATGATTGTACCCCAGTGAGACAGTCACAAAGAAGAATTAACCCTACACTAAGAGAAATTGTAAAAGGGGAACTACATAAATTGCTAGATGCAGGATTTATCTACCCAATTTCAAATAGCCAATGGTTGTCTCCATTGGTGATTATACCCAAAAAGGGAGGGAAGTGGTGAGTTTGTGTTGATTACAAAGAACTCAATGCTTCCACCAAAAAATACCATTTTCCCTTACCTTTCATAGATCAAGTTTTGGACTCACTTGCAGGAAAGAAATACTTTTCTTTTCTAGATGGATTCAATGGGTATAACCATATCCAAATTGCACCTAAGGACCAAGAGAAGACCACCTTTACTTATCCATGGGTGACCTATGCCTACTTATTACTTCCATTTGGCTCATGCAATGCACCTGCAACTTTTCAGAGGGAAGTCATTAGCATATTTTCAGACATCTCTCATGATTGCATGTAAATTTATATGGATGACTTTACCACCTATGGTGTTGATTTCAATGAAGCATTGGACAATCTTAGGAGAGTCTTAAAAATATGTGAAGAACACAATCTATCTCTAAACAGTGAAAACTGTTTCATGATGATGTAGGAAGGTGTAGTCCTTGGCCACTACATCTCTCACAAAGGAATTCAAGTAAATCCTGCAAAGATTGAAGTGATCACTAATCTTCCTATACCTACAAAACAAAAATATGTTAGGAGTTTCTTGGGCCATGTAGGTTACTATAGGTGTTTCATCAAGGATTTCAAAAAAATAATAACACCATTGTATACTCTTCTCACTAAAGATGTCGAGTTTCAGGAGGGTAAAAGCATAAAGTTGTGTCACACTTTCAGCCGAATTATCAGCACAACTGAATTTAAGTATTTCTAACTAAAAATCAATTTTGGTCAAACATATGATGTAGTAAGATTCATTCTAGCTAAGTTAGATACTTCCACAACTTTTTCAACTAAAATTGTTGGCTAAAAATAAATGGAGCACCATTTTAATTCCAATTTACCAAAAAAATAAAATTATTTGAAAAGCTTGAGCTTTCAATAACTCTTGCTAATGTAAATAACATTTTAAAAAAAATATAAAAATACCCTTTTGTAGATCCATAAGTGTAGTTTTTAAAAATATATTTATTTCAATAGTTTAATTATTATTTATATTTTATATTTTATTTTTACTAAAAGTAGGTTATCAGCACAAAATATTAGGTTGATTGCCATGCCAAGGAAAAATACTAAAACTTATTTAAAAAAATTGAAAAACATATGATGCACTAGATAAAATAATCTATTTCAAGATGGTATAGTTTATTTTTCATTTTACATAAATATTTAATATGAAAGTTGACGTCCGATGGAAACAACTATTTTTTGATTCACACACATTTTCATATTTATTTAAAATTATATACTTATCAAAATTAGAAAAAAATATATCCATGCACTAAAGTTTCACGTTATAAATACACACAAAAAATTTGAAAAAAAAATAATAAAATTTACTATAAAAAGTTTGACGTCCCATGCAACTTCATTTTTCAGCATTTTATCAACTAAATTATAGTGTAAATTTATTAAAAACTAGTTTAAAATATTTTTTCAATATTTTTCAAAAAATACAAACATAAAATATACTAAAAAATACATATTTTACTAGTTTACATCATTTCAAAATTCAAAACTTATATGCCACTTTTTAGTGATTCAAGTTTAAAAGTTTGATCAGCGTTGGCTGTTTCCTTTATAAAGTGTGACACAACTTTGTGCTTTTACCCAGGAGACAAAAAACTGTGATAAGGAATTTTCTAATTTGAAGGCAACTTTGACTCATGCTCCTGTACTCAAAGGTCCTAATTGGGAGCTTCCTTTCCACATCCATACAGATGCATCAGACTATGCCATAGGAGCAGTCTTAGGGCAGAAAGAAGAATCTATTGAAAATTTTATTTATTTTGTCAGCAAAAACTTGCAAGGAGCTAAATTCAACTATATAGTGACAGAAAAGGAAATGTTGGCAGTGATCTATGCCCTAAACAAATTCAGACACTACATAACAGGCTGCCAAATCTTTATGCACATGGATCTTGCATCCATTAGGTATCTCAAGAATAAACCTCTAATATTAGGTAGGTTAGCAAGATGGATATTGTTGATGTAGGAATTTGACATAACTATTGTAAATAAACCAAGGAAGGCCAATGTTGTTGCAAACTTTCTTTCAAGGCTGACTATATCAGAAGTGTTGGTTCTCTTTTACAATGTAACCAGGTTGGTCTTCTAATCTACCTATGGAATTGCCAATTCCAATCAAGGGCAGCTCGAAGGACCTGGACCAACTGACAAGGACTTTAAAAAATCCTCCTACACTTCGGGCTCTGCAAGACCCGGGAGGGTAATCCCTTAATGTGTTTACAACCTCTACACCATTATCATAAACAACATTAATAATAACAGATAATCCCACTTAATAGCTCAACACGATAGGATAATATTGAATTAAATTGGTTGTTCATTAGTAATATCAACTATCTGGAGCATGAGATAACTACAACACAATCCACAGTATAAGATAGTCATTGA